>WBMV01001768.1:4324708-4339673 GCA_013396655.1 Campylorhamphus procurvoides | reverse complement strand
ATGGGAGGAGCGCTGGGCGAGTCCGCGGCCAGGTCGGTGAGGGGCTCATGGCGGTCGGTCCGTCAGGGGAGCGGGGCTTGGGGGGGACCTGGGGGGGAGAGGGGACACCCTGAGGGGAGCGGGGGCTCAGGGGAGCAAGACCCCTTGCTGGGAGCGGGGACACCCTGAGGGGAGCAGAGCCCCCCCTGAAGTTCTGAGGGGAACGGGGGTGCCCTGAGGGGAGCGGGGGTGCCCTGAGGGAAACGGGACCGCCACGAAGTTCTGAGGCGAGCCGGACTCCCTGAGGGGCTGAGGGGACCGAGACACCCTGAGGGGAGCGGGACACCCTGAGGGGAGCGAGACCCCTGAGGAGCCGAGGGGATCGGGGGTGCCCTGAGGGGACCGGGACCCCCATAAAGTGCCGAGGAGATCGGGGTCACTGAGGGGAGCGGGACTCCCTGAGGGATTGGGGGCATTGGGGTCACTCCGGGTGCCCTGAGGGGATCGGGGACACCCTCGGGATTGGGGTCACTGGAGGGGCTCGGGGTGCCTGAGGTACGGGGGGGTCCCAGAGCAGGGGATCACCTGGCACAGCTGAGCTCATCAGTGCCATCAAATGGTTTCACCTGGAGGATCCATTAGGGGCAGAGTGAAGGTCAGTGGGGTTTCATGAGAATAGTGTGGGGTAATCTAATTGTTTGAGGAGATGAGGGTTGAGGAAAAAAAGTGATAATCACTTGCAGCTGCGGGCCGAACAGTAATTAAAGTGCTCGGGCAGGTTCTGGTCTTTGTGCAGCAAAATGGCCCTCTCATTTGGGTTGAAGTTAAGTGTAGCTTGAGCTGTTCTTACTTTTTTTTAGAAAAAAATGCACTTGCAAGTAGTTGAAACGTGGATCCTTAAAGTGTAGAGTGCTATGGGCTTATGGAAAAGTGACTTAAAGGATGATTTAGTTCAGTGTTTGATGTGTATTGATAGATCTGATGAAGTTCATGGATTTTTTGATCATAGTTAAAGATACTTTGCTCAAGTGAGTCTGTTGCTTTTTAAATGAAATTATAGAAAGTGTTTTTTAAAATGCAGCAAAGTGGTGTTATGAGGTGGTTTGTCCACAGGTAGACACACAAAAAAAAAGGTTGGGAAATAATCTACCCACTGTTGCAGTTTGTGTACATAACTTTTTTGATATTGCTGTTAGAATGGCACTTTTACCCTTAGGGAGAGGAGAGGTTTGTGTGTTCCCATGTGCATTCTCTGAGTCTTACACACTCAGCACTAAACACGTACTGAGGAAAAACTAAAAATGTCTGTTTTTTTCCCAGGGGCTGGTGTGAAAGATGAGGCTGAACGAGAGCCGGACAAGATCCTTCCAGGCTCCTGTCACAGTCCACAACTACCCGGGCAGGCAGGTGTACGTGTTTCCCAATGGCCCCTCTGAGTCAGAGGAGTCCTCGGAGGAGGAGCTCAACGTCATGGAACTGCGGCCCAGGGGGAAGGAGCAGCAGAGAGGCAGCTCCTCCCGGGGCAGGCTTGGGGATGTGGTGCTTCTGGAACGGGAGCTCACCGAGGGGGATAACCTGAACAAGCTGGCCCTGCAGTACGGCTGTAAAGTAAGAGCCTTCCCTGGCTGGGGTTCGTCACTTCAGGGGGGGTGGATGTGCAGCTTACTGCCCAGAGGGGCTGGAAGCTGTCCTGTCACCTGATAGTTTTGACACTGAAGAGGGCTGGCCCTGTGTATTTCGTGAATGGTCAGTATCTGGGTGAAACTGGAGAAAGGCAAAAAATCCCAAACAGACACAAAAAAGAGTTGCTCAGCCAACAGCTGAGGAAGATGCTGTCAGGCTCACACCCCGCCTGACCTGATTTCCTGTGTAATTTGGGTGACTAAGTGCAGGTAGTACCAAGTTGTTTAAGTGAGGGCAAACATTATGAAGCTGAGTTCAGAAATGAGGGTCAGGGCTCTGCTCTCAAGGAATGCTGGAGTTTCTGAAGCAAACTGAGCAGTAAAACAAGCCACCACTGCCATAGGTCTGCTTTGGGGTGGGATTTTGGTTTATTTTTTGAAAGGTATCAGTTTACTCTTTCAAGGAAGGTCTGAGTCTAACGGGTAGACTTGGAGAGGTGCCAGAGTTCAGGTCTCAGAGTCCAGGTGCTGTCTGGGTGTGGGTTTTGGTTGTTTGCTGTGGTGCCCAAAGTGCTCTGTCAGCTGCCTGAGGGCAGGAGGGAGGGGTGTGCAGGGTGAGCTGTCTCTGCTTTGGAACACTCTATACAGTGTCTTTTCTTTGTTCCAAAGCAGAGCACTTCATAGAAAAACTGTTGAAAAGTTTAATTACCTGCTCTGAACAGGAGAAGCCCCCTGTTGTTGAGCAGTTCTAGCTGTATTTTTGGAGCCTCCTTTATCTGCGAGCTGGGCCGTGATTAAAAAGTTCCATGATGTAAACAATTGGACAGTGAGTGGAGTGGGGATAATGATACGGCTCTGGCTCTGAGCTGCAGTGCTGTTGCAGTCAGTCTTGCCTAACCACACAGCAGCTGTGTGGTACAGCTGAGGCAAGAGGGCTTAGAGGGATTGCGACAACTCCTCCCCTCCCATTCCCTTAGAAACAAAAGCAAAACAGCAAAAGCGCCCTTGTAGGTTCTGCTGATGAGCCTGGTGCGTGTGGAGAAGCGAGTCTGGTAGGACTTGAATAGGCCTTGATTGGCACCAGCAGAGCCTGAAAGGGCAGAGCTGCAGCTTTGGTTGGCTTTGGAGCTCCTCTCTCAGCAGCCACTGAGTCTCTGCCACTGGGGCAGAGTCACAGCACTTTGGTGAACTCGGAGGAGGAAGGTTCTGAGCAGCAATTTGGTTTATGGCATGAAAAATCCTGCTGTGCCCTCTGGCACTGTAACTCAGAGGGCCCAGGCCTGTCCCTGCCCCACTCCTGGAGCTTTTCAACCCTGCCTGAAGGCTGTTGGGCCTGTCCAGGGGAAGGCAAGCTAATGGGCAGGGACCAGGTAGTCAGTGTTCTCCTCCCACAGGAAAAAAGTTCCTGGTTGCCTCCCTCCCTTCCGGAAAGGGCATTTCTGACTTGTTCCAGTTAAATTGAAGAGGTACAGAAATCCTTATCGTAGCACCTTTGTGTATTGGTCTGTTTATAGACTGGCACTGATCAGTTTTCATGTTTTGTTTTGTTTGCACAATTAAACAGCTCCTGAAAGGCCACTGGGACAGGAGTGAGGAAAAACTGTAGCCACAAATATCTATGCAAATGTGTTTTAAAAATACAGGGCAAGCTTCTTCTTGAAATCGATGAGAACTTGACGTTGGTTTCAGAATCTGCTTGGGAAGAGGGTATTAAGACAGTGCAACAAATAGCTCTGTGTGTGCCACAGATAACTTGGCAGAGATGGAAAGCACTTCAAAATCCTCATTTTCACTTTTGACCATTTATAGCCCTGGCTTGCTTTTGGCATTGTTCATAGCTGGGACAAGAGGAGCAAACTGCAGCCAAAAAAATGAGTACAGAAAATAAGCAAGCCTAAATGGCTTGTGCAGCCCAGTCTCTCGAATGCTTCCCATCAGCTTTGTTTGTTGTTTCTCTGTGAGTGCTGCTCCACTTTCTGTTTCTCGAGCCTTAGCACAGCACTGCAGTGTTTGATTGCAGACACCACGGGGGATATTTACTGTCCCAGTAATTTGTTTTCATTGGAACAAAACCAGAAATTGAAGCAGCACCTCAGTTAGGAGGCTTTGGGTGAGATTGTTATTTCATAACTAAGAAATTGTGCAGGATTGGAGTCCAGAGGTTATGCTGGGGTAGGCTGTGAGAGGAGCCTGAACCAGTGAAGGAGGATTCCTTTTGCCTCAGGGGCCCCAGATCAGGACCTGGATGAAATGTGCCATTTTCAGGGTTCTCAAGCTTTGAGATTGAGGCATCCATCTCCTCTCTGCCTTGGAGCAGAGTGCTTGGGAAGTAAAGTGCTGGTTTTGTTTCAGCTCCCCAGTTTCCTTGGCAGCCTCAGGCTGGTGAGTGCACAGTGAATGCAGGTCATCCTGTAACTTCTGGCAGAGCAAAGCCCAGTCCTTGTACTGTGTCTCCTTGCTCTGAAATATCAGAGCTGGTTTAGCTGTTTGTGTTGCCTTTCTCTTTGGTTTGGGGCCTTGCTGGCTTGGTTTGTGTCCCCAGCCTTTCCCTCAGGGTTCCTTCATGTCTCCTTGGCTGCTGTGGAGAGCTCCTGGCACACACTGACATATCCTGTTTGCCTTCTGTGACAGAGGGTTTAGGGCAGCAGAGAAGTTGTTGCACTTACTGAGTGGCTGTGAGTGGACACTATTAAGCATCTTCTCCTGTTTAATGTTAAATTAGGAGATGCTGCCTTGCCTTTGTGTTTGTGCTGGTACTGGCCCTGTGACTGACACTGCACGTGTGGCTTGTTCCTTCTTGCTCTTCCCACTGTGGGGTGGGGGCATAGGTCACTGAGGGGACCCCAGCAGAGGCACAGGGTGGTGGCCCTTGAGCAGGAGCACTGGGCAGTTGTGCAGGAGTGAGCTGGATCAGCTGCTGTCCTGCAGAAGAGAGGTGGTGCCTGAGCAAAGGATGCTCCTGCCTGTGTGGGAGGTGCTCACCCACACTCCGGGCTGTGACCTGGCTGTCAGAGATGGGGCTCTGTTCACTCTGAAAGCACTTTCTGAACGGGAGGGTTTTGACTGCTGGTACTGATGTTGTCCTCTCACCTTAAACACTCGTTGTGCAAGGTGTGGAATCTGTTCTAAAAAGGATCTGTTCCAAAGACTATTCTTACCTTCACTTGGATTAGAAAGTAAGTTGAGGGAAGGGGTAAGAAAACAAGAGAAAAGGAAAATGGTATGAAGTAAAATACAGCTGATATAAGAGCAATAGAGGAGGTTATAGACTGGTTTAACAGGAGACTGGGTTTATCCTGCTGGACCTGAAGCCCCCTGGAACAGCTGGGGAATCTCTGCAGAGCACCGAGCCCCGTGCAGGCAGGGCCTTTACTCTCTGACAGCTGCTTGCTCCCCGGTTCTGTCGCCGCTCCTGCTCTGCTGCGGGGCCGTCCTGCACTAATGCCCGTGTGCTTTTGGGTTCTGCAGGTCGCAGACATCAAACGCGTCAACAACTTCATGCGGGAGCAGGACCTGTACGCGCTGAAGTCCATCAAGATCCCGGTGCGGCCGCACGGGCTGCTGACGGAGAGCAGGGGGGAGCTGCGGCCGCTGCCGCCGGCACCGCCCCGGCCCGGGCTCACCCGCGTGGAGCTGCCCGAGCCCGGCACGGGGCTGGGCGGCCCCACCGACCCGCAGCACCTCAGCGACTACTTCAGGGACATCGACCGGAGCATCCAGGCGGCCGTGCAGGGGCAGGCGCAGCGGGACACGGAGCGCGGCGTGGAGGCGCTGCCGAGGCCGCCCCCCGAGCCGGGCCAGCCGCACGCCGGGAACGGGGCCGACTGCGGCATCCAGTGGTGGAACGCTGTCTTCGTGATGCTGCTCATAGGCATCGTCCTGCCCGTCTTCTATATCATCTACTTTAAAACACAAGGCCTGGCGGCACACGTCTCCAACACAACGGCAGCCCCGAATGTTTCAACGGCTGGAGTGGAAGGGAAATTACCACAAAGCTCAGTGGTAGGAAGGTAGTCCTAAGGGCAAAGGGCAGCCCCTACAGGCTCTCCAGCAGTGGTGCCCCTGTGCCCGTGACTGACCCAAGTGCATCCAAGAGGATAGAACGATACAGATTATTTTTATTTTTATACCTAGCTGATGATGTAATCCTGAACTTGACTGAAAGTGAGGTGATGTGATTTTGATGGAAAAATAAGGATGATTGGTTGCTTGAAAAGATCACTAAGCAAATGGCTTAAGAGTTGGGAACTCTTGTTGAGGGAAGGTATTTTGTAGTAATTTACTCATTGTGATTGCTTCAGGTATTTCTTAATGCCATGCCTAGAAGCAAATCCTTTGCTGCTGAACTAGTGTGCAGTATTAATATGCTTGGAAAGTTGGGAGTTGTTTGCATTTTAAGGAAATGCTTTTTGCAGGAGTAGAAGGAGGGACACTTCTTCTCAGAGCTGTCCTTTTTCTCTCTTGCAGACCATGGTGGTTTTGGCTAAACCCTAAAGCTCTAAGCTGGGTGTGCCATGGCGTGAGGCTGCTGTGCCAGCCCCTCATCCTCCTTATTAGGATGTGTCCAGCCCACCCCCAGGAAGGGTAAGCCCAGAGCTCTTCTCCTCTGTGAAATCCTACAGAGATGGATCTTGAGATGGAGAGATCTCAGTGCAGGATCCGTGCTGTGCCCAGGGTACAGCCAGAGCCAGCCCAGCCACAGGTGGGCAGGGGGTGGGAGAGCCAGGGAGGAGATGTATGCTCTCCTGCAGGGCTCTTCAGTTGGTAGGGGCGTCTAGTCAGTATTATTTGTGCAAAAAATAATAATGATTTATAATGGTGCCTCTGAGACCCCTGATTTCAGTCATGGAGTTGCTTTCCCTGTGTGCAGATTTCATGGGAGCAAAGTGCCAAGTTGTGTGTAGGTTGCAAGGGCCGGGGCAGAAGTCCAAGGCAGAGAAAGAAGGGTAAAGCCTTGATAGGACAGGACTGAGCTGCCTGTGAAACATCCTGTGAAACATCCTGTGACCTGCAGACGTGCATTAAAAAGCTTCTAAGGATACAGGAAGAAGCAGTGGAGCTTCAGGGGGAAGCTGTGGGTGAGCCAGGGCTGTGCTCCTCAGGGCCAGCCAGTGAACACACAGCCTGCTGGGAGGAGCAGCAGGACAGGCTGTCGGAGCTGTGCTGCACAGAACTGGCCTCAGACATTGGAGGCAGCAATTCCAGGCCTGCAGGCAGAGGTAAAGACTGTCCTGGAAACAAACACTAAGGGATTTCCACACTACACAAGCAGAACTGTGTGATGTTACAGTGATAACCTGTGTTTCCTGCAGCTCTCAAAAGAAGTGCTCAGGAAAGCCTGAGGGAAACTAATTTTGTAAGTGAGGACTCTGAAGTATCTTATACTGAACAAAAACTTGTATTTTTCTTCTGTGAAGAGCTGTATCTCTTTGTTCTAAGGCAGGGGGAGTTTCTTACCTTTTTAAATAAAGCCACATGAAATAAAAGCACGGGGGGCACAGCTTGTGCTTTTTTCCTTGCCACCCTGGACTGTGCTTGCAGGGTCACCTCAGCACCTCCTGCAAGGACCAGGAGTGGGAGCAGCAGCAGGAGAGGGGAGTGGCCAGAGGGGCAGGAGCAGCCCGTGGGTTCCCCAGGCTGATGTGCCCAGCTTCTACTGCCATTTCTCAGAGTGTTTATAAGAAGGTTCTTCCTGAGCATCAGTTCTTGAGTGTAATAATGTTTGTGTTTCCCCAGAAGTCGGTGCTGCTGAAAGCCTTATTGCTGCAGGTTAAACCCACAAGCTCCCAGCTGAGCTGGAGCCCTGGAGGGGCCCGGACAAGCCAGACAGGACCACGGGCTCTGCAAACACGAGAGAGGCCGGAGTACACAGTAAAAGCCAGTATCTTTACTTTAGTGAATGCAGGATACAAATATTTTACAACAACCTCTAGCATTTTCTTAACCATTTGATAAAAAGTTCACTAGAATATTTATTGTATATTGAAGAAAAAACAACACATTCAGGGAAAAAAATTGAGATTAACTTATTTTTTTTCTTAAAAGATTCGTCTCAAGGATGGCAACAAAGTCCAGCTTGTGCCGCCAAACGGCTTATCAGCATTAAACCGTGAACAGCTTCTTTGTGAACTGTTGACTACAAACATTTACCAAATACATAAATCTCTTTTAAAAAAGCCATTTTAAATATAGCAAAGCAGTGTTCTCTTGCACAGCAAAGTGAAGAAAGGTTCTACTAGGATTTAAATGTTTACATTGGTTAAGTCTTTCTTTCACATTCGGATTGACTTCTGCCCAGGATCAATTGTTAGGAGTTGTTTGGTTCCTTATTTACTATGTATTTCTTGTGCGCACCGCAACTCGCGAGGTTCTGATGCATTAGTGTCCTTGAGGGGAGGGCAAGGCTAAAGCAGTTCTGACGAGTCCCTGACAATGTGGCGTGTCCAAAACTACTGTGAGAGCTCGAGGATGGAGGGGGTTTGTCACAACAGAGCTAAAAATCTTAAATCACTCAGACCTGACTGGGTTCAGCCCAGTATTGGATCCACTTGCACTTCAGTCAGCAGAGATAATTTAAAAAAGTATTATTTTTTTTTCACCTGTTGAAATATCTGTGCTATGTCATCTTTTTTTTTTTTTATAAAACATTTTTACAATTTCTAAAAAAGTATGTTCCAAAGTGAGTCACTTGTTACTAAAAACCAGGATTCCCATTTCCTCGATGGCAGGAGCTGCTCCCCAGGAGGGGAGGGCTGTGGAAGGACATTTCTGCCGTGGCTGGGGCAGCACAGGGCCAGCCCCAGCCTGGCTCTTAGAACTGATTCTTTAATACTCTCTTTTAATTCATTGGTGCAATTTCAATACAAACTCTAACCCTTGTGTAGCTTTGTCTTTAAGAAAACAGCAATAGTACTGTTTAAAAACCTGCATAGAAATAAAGACTATTGAGATACAGTCAGCAAAGCCATCTGATAAGGCACACAAGAAAATAGACAGTAAATGTGAATGCAGAACTCCCACTCGGATGTACAGCAAAGTTCATACAGGTGCATAAATCATGGAACTCACACCACTGGTCAGAGCAGCAAAAGGTCCCGCAGGCAGCAAGTGAGGTGGGTGCCCTGGGAGCAGAGGCAGCTGAGCAGGACCCTGAGCCCTTTGCCCTCTGCCTGCACCAACCCAGCCCAGGGGCACAGGGCACAGGCTGCACAGGCTGCCAGGACAGCGAGGGGTGGGCTGGAGGCCACAGGGACCCACCTGGATCACCCTGCCCAGCCCCTGGTGCAGCGTCGGGGGCTCTGGGATTACACAGAGGTCATAAAGGCCAAGCCAGAGTGTAATAAATAACCACGCAGGGGCCTGGGGACCAGCACAGCACTAGCACTGCCTGCAGATCACTGCACCCCCAGCCCTGCTCCCAGCACCAGGGGGCTCTGCCTTCCTCCTCCTCTTTCCTGGAAGCAGCACATTTTTCCCAAACCACTTGCCAACCCACAAAACCTTTTGTGCTCCTCTGATATGTGTCATTTCCCTATCATGAGAAATTAGGTCAAGTTTTTCCACTGGTTTTTTTTCCTCCTCAGAAGAGGCAGCTTTAAAATGATGCCTTAAAATGTGTTGTAACAGATTTTTTATATTTATGCAGGATGAACTTAACACCAGATTTTTTTTGCCACTTTGCTATTTATATACATATATATAAAATGTATAATGAAGCTTAACCATACAGCACAGAGATTACAATTGAACGGCACACATTCACCACCAGTGAGGGGGCCAACCCCTTTATACACCCTCTGAAAAATCTGGATAATAATATTAATAATAATTAAAATCCAAAGAAAGTACAGTATATTTAACAAAATAGTAAATATTAAACAGTGAATACTCTACTTAATAAGGACCTCGCCTTGTTTCAAGTTGGCGTCAATCCACAAAAATATACTTTTTAATCTGGTGACCGTACAATACATAGGTACTTACACCAAAGGTGATAATATATTTAGGATGCTATATACACAAAGAGTTTGGCTCAAATTTAAATTTACATATAAGTGTTCATGGCTTATTTTTCCCCCAAGGTTCCGCCTGCAAGTTTTTCCTTTTCATCTTTGAAAGCAAAAACTAGAAAGTCAAAATAAGATAAAACTATACTCTACAAAAAAGCTACAACATACAGCTTTGGCTTATATAAATAATTCATAGCAGAATGTGTTCAAAAGTACTGTATATAACTTTATATATAGTCTTCAATTCATTAGGGTATTGTTTTCTTTAATATAAAATATACATGAGCTAAAATCCGTTTCTATATTTTTCAAAGGTATGAACGTAAAAACAAATTTGTCAAACATATTCCAATTATAACTTAATATATTAATTTTATTTTGTTAATGTTCTATTTTCTAGGCTAATATTTTCTGAATATTTCATGCGAGTTCTCTATGTCTCTCTTTCACTCATTAAAAAAATCACTTCTTTGACCCAATACACTATTTTATTTTACTTTTTTTGCACGTGCAAAACAGGGTTTTTGTTTTTTTGTTTATTTCTTATAGCATCAGCCCTTCTCCATGCACCCTCTGCAATAGAGACCCATGCCAGGTTGGGTAATAAAAGGTCAGTTTATGTACAGTATTGCTTTCTTCTTCCTGCTTTTCTACTGCTCTGCTGCTACAAAGCAATTATGTCTTAACTACGAGTAACCATAGAGCTGACTAACACACAGGGACAGACTAGAGGGAGCCCTCGCCGGGCCCCGCTCGGGCCACACACGACTCCAGGGAGGTGCCACACGAGCTCAAACCTACGGGATTGTTCTGCTTTACCAGGGGACAGCTGCAGCTATACAAGAGTTTGTCGTAAGTGCCTGATGATTGGTGTATGCTACACACACTAGCACATATATATGCACGTGAAGATATATATATGCACGTATGTATATACATATAAATATACTTACTCACGTCCTTATTTATAAGTTTAGATATGTCAGGACAGTCCATCTGGAGAACAGCAAACCGCGGGGGCGGCGCTGCGGGTTTATGTCACCCACGTGTCCATCCTCATGCGCTTTACCGAGGGGCTCTCCCTGCCCTCGGCCGTGGGCGGCCGCCCCAGCACCACGGGCGAGTGGAAGTCGCCGCGCGGGTCCTCCCGGTCGCTGCCGTCGTAGGAGCTGCTGGAGCTGCTCAGGCTGTCGACAGGAGAGCGGCCCAGCTCCTGTCGCGACGGAGGAGGCGGCGGCTGCGGCTGCGGCGGCTGCTGCGGGGCAAACCCCGAGGGCGTCACCCGGTCCCGGGGAGGAGAGATGGGCTCCGACTTGATGTTGATGTTTTGGTTGGTGTTGATGGAGAGGTTTGAACCCTGAGATAGCTGGCTGCCAGTGCTGCTGGGGACACAAACCGGGGGGGGCACGGTGAGAACACACCGGAGGGAAAGGAGGGACAGTGAGGGCTCAGCACCCTCCACACGCATCGCACTGAACAGCAGGGTTGGGAAAAGACATTATTGAAGGGCTGAGCCACATTCACAGCAGAGTTCAGAGCACACGGAAATACCTCCCTTTGCCAACAGTTCAGTTCACCACCCAGGCGCCCCCTTGGTAAAGACATGAGGCCTGCAGGGCCGGCTCATCCCCTGGAGGTGACGGAAGGCACCACCACCCCACCACATCAGTGTCTGGCAGCACAGACACGGCTAAACCGGGCTGCTGCAATGACCCGGCACAGCCCCGGGGCTGCAGGGGCACCCCAGGTACTTACACGAGGGAGCTGAGGGCTGTGGGGCCGAGGTGGTGCTGCTGCCAGGCAGACACCTGCCCCAGGGACAGCATTCCCGGGGAGTTAAACCCCTGCAGGGCAGACAGGTCTGCACTAGTCAACGAGTAATCTAAGGGGAAAACAAACAACAAAGTCATTTATAGATTTACATATATATATGTATATACACACACATATAGACAAGAGTTTATGGGTTACACACACACACACAAAGGCTTTCTGCCTAAAACAAAGACAAGTGATTCAGAGGAATCAAAATGTGGAACCTTAAGTCTGGGAGAAATCCTCTCAGCCTCACAGGGAGTTTAACAGGGCCCCCAAAAGGTTTTTTGCATTGTGCCTTCAGTTCCTACACACTGCTCAGAGCTTCCTCCCAACCCACAGGTACAACCTATTTATGCATTTTATATACATAGATATGCACCTTGCAGTAGGACTGTTACATCCCGAAGGGTTTTGCCTGCATGGACACTTCAAAATGAAACAGAAAGGGAAGAATCCCCATGAGTCACTAGACAGGGATGGTGGACCTTGCCCTGGCCCCCCTGCACATCCCTGGCCCCCCTGCACATCCCTGGCCATGGCTCAGCTCCCAGCTGGGGACAGCAGCTGCTCAGACACCACACAGGTACAGTTTGGGTGGCTCAGGGGCCAGCAGAGCTCACAGTCCCAGAGCCTCCACCTGAGCTGTGAACGGCACTGGCAGGGACAGGGACTCTGGAAAGGCAGGGCAGGGACAGCAGGGCCAAAGTCACTCCATGGGACCCTAACCCTAACCATGCTGTGCCCAGGGGGCCTGGCAGAGCAGACCTGAACAGAACACTCATGGGAATTCAGCTCCCAGGTCACTTTCTTCCTTTGCAATTCCAGCTTTTATGATGATGGACAATTGACTTGTGCTACTTCAGTCAATGTGTCTGATGACAGGGGTCTGGGGAGAGCTTTTCTGAAGAATCTTTCCATGTCACTCCACCACTGGCTGCACTGTGAATTCTCTCAATATCACCCATCTGCTGGCAGTAAGAGCAGGACACCCAAGCGAGACAGAGAGGTCACACAGAGACTCCACCACTGCTGGGACCCAAACAAGCAGCACCTTGAAGGTTGTGCCTTTGCAAAGCCAGGAATGGAATTTATGGCCTGATGTTCTCTGCTCAGCTTTGAGTATTTGTTTTAATTCCTGGACTGTTTTAGAACCAGTAACTCAGTTGGCTCTGGCCCTTCCTCCATCAACCTGCAGAATTAATATTTCTCCAGCAAAGCACATTATATAAAACAGGGTATTTGTGAAAAACTGATACTCAGTGTTTTAATTAAGGATCCAAGAGCTGAATCTATCCTTTCCAGACCTGGAAAAGAAAAAACCCTACCTACCAATCCAGAAAAACAATTTAGGTATTGGAATTTTATCTTAGTCCTTGAACTGCAAAGCTGAAATTGGTACGTGAGTGGGAACTGCCCTGAGAATCCCCAGATGACAATTTGGTTCCAACATCAAATTTCTTCCTGCAAATCCCCTGAAAGGCTCAATCTAATAGAAATGACTCTGAAGTGTGTGAAAACCACTAAAGGGTTTGCACAAATTACTGCATTATCAAAGGAAATGGGCTGGGGTTTAAAATCCCATCCCAGCGACACCAGCACTTGACACCAGTCTCCAACCTCTGGATGCTTCAGCCACCAGTTACAGGTTATTCTGGATGAGGGATGAACCCAGTGCTGCTTCCTGACCCATCAGAGTGTGCGAGGGAACAGAGGGATCTGTCAGACAACAGGGCAAACAGTGCTGGGACCAGAACGGTTTGCTCTGAACAGCCATCAAAGCCAAGAGATGTCCAGCTAATTCACCCTTCAGTTTAGAATCCAAAGCAGATCTCAGAGCCTTCACCCTGCCCATGACACTGCTCTTGCCACCCACCTTCTCCACTCCCAGCTTCAGCCTCCACCCCCCCAGGCAGAGGTACCTGCTGGATGTTCCTCAGCTGGGCTGCTGCAAACACAGTCCCTGTCCCTGCACCCTCCGGTGGCACCCAGGGCACTGCCACATAACGAGCTCATTCACACAGAGACAAATGCAGGATGATGTGAGTGCTTGGCTGGCTAAACTAAAAACTGCCTTTCAAAGCTAAAAAAAGTGGAGAAAAATGTGTAAAATCCCATCTCTTTGGGGGCAGGAACGACCATGAATGAACTGTCTATTTCACATTCCAAGATGGGAGACTCCTGGTGATGCTCCTCCTCACAGAAAACAAAGACAATAAAACCTCTCTATCACTCAGGTTTTGGCCATCTTCTACAAACCTTGATGTTTTTGGGATTTATCCCAAGCTTTGCACAAGAACAAGACCACGAGGTCAGTGCCAGCAGCCCAGCACTGCAGGTTTTACCCTCTCCAAACATCATCCTGGGGGCACAGCTGGGGCAGCAGCACCCTGGAGGAGCCAGCCCTGCAGCAGGTATGTGTCCCTGTCCCTGCAGCAGGTGTGTGTTCCTGTCCCCCTCCCTAAACTCCTGACTGGACTTCACATGAGGAACAGCCAACTGGGGAATTGTTTCCTTCACTCTCCTTTTCGTTTTAAACCAAAAAGTATTTTGAGTGGCTTACAGAATTTATTGACACTTCCCTGCAGGTGGATTTTAAACTCCAGCTAAGCAGCACAGCTCAATGCTAATCAACCTGATGCCATCAAGGCTGAGCCTTTCAAGAAAATGATTAGGAAGATTCCTTCCCTGATTACATCCAGGGTCTGTAACAAACAAAGAACCTCGAGACTGAAGTGAAAATTATCTCTATTGGGATGGAGACAAAGCAGGAGGCACCACAGAGAATTGTTTGGGTTGAAAAAGACTTTTAAGATCATCAACCATTCCCAACACTGCCAAGGCTACCACTAATCCATGTCCCCAAATGCCACATCTACATGGCTTTGAAATCCCTGCAGGGATGGGGACTCCACCACTGCCCTGGGCAGCTGTGCCAGGGCTGGGGACCCTTTTGGTGAAGACATTTTTCCTGATACCCAACCTGAGCCTCCCCTGGTGCAACCTGAGGCTGTTTCCTCTTGTCCTGTCACTCTTGAACTACGTTCCAAACCAGCAAAACACTCACTCCTTCTTTATTACCAAACTCCTCACATCACACCCAGTTCAGACAAGAAGTAGATTTAAGGCCCTGAAGACAAGAGCAGTATCTGAGGAACAGCAGCTCTGAAGTGTCAGCTGCTGCCTAAACACGAGGCCTGGAATGCCACAGCTCTGAGCCATGGATGTCCCTGTCCCTTCCAGTCCCTCCCTGCCCAGCCTGACTGGGCTCTCCTTCCCCAGGGCAGTCTCAGCACTCACACCTGTTACGAGCTAAAGGCTGAGTTCTGATCAGTGAGACCTTTCACATGAACCACAGGGAGAGAACAAAGTCAAGGGGCACAGAAATGGCATTTCCTGGCCTTTTGAATTCCAGAAGCCTCGTCCATCCCAGTCCCAGCCCCATCCCAAGCTTTCCCCATGTCGTGTCCCCCATCCTAAGATCCTTCCCCATGCTGTGTGCCCCCATCCCAAGTCTCCCCCACACTGTGCCCCCCACCC
>WBMV01001768.1:4250401-4323644 GCA_013396655.1 Campylorhamphus procurvoides | reverse complement strand
TGTTGTGTCCCCCACCCCAAGCCCCCCGCAGGCTGTGCCCCCACCCCAAGGCTCACCCGTGTTGTAGGCCGTGGGCATGGCCGAGTACACGAGGCCCTGTGGGGGCAGACTCGGGGTGGTCACCGACACCACGGGCGTGGCGAGGGGTTGTGTGGACTGAGAACTGCTGATCCTCTGGGTGTTCTGCAAGGGAGGGAAAACGACACTGCTGTGACACCAGTGACACCAGTGGAGAGCCAAGTGCCAGGACAGAGCATCCCATTAGAACGTGTTGCTTTGCCGTGGGTTTTAGTTAGGAGCACATCCCTTTTTTATCAGGATTGGTTTTCTGAACAAGCTCAAGTATTTCAAGGCAACCAAAATGATCTTGGCAAACTGGAATGAAAAATTAATTAAGGCTCACTGGGCCACTACCCGAGCATGCAGATTGCAGGAGTGTTAAGGACACACAAACAGATGCAGTTTCTTAGGGAGACACACAACAACAATTCTCAGAAGTTCTGAAGTGATTTAAGAGTTCTGATTTTTAGGGGGGTTTCAGTGCAGATGGTGAGGTGCAGTTCCACCAGAAGAGATTCTCCCACTTCACAGTTGTTTATCCAATTTCCCAAATTTCAGCTGCCAGTTTTGACACTGTGCTGACTACACCTGTCCTGAAAGGAACACAGAGATCTTCTAAATTTGTGTTGATAAGACTTCAGTGATAAAATAATCTTGCTGTTCCCATGGTTCCTGAGAAACTGAGAGAGTACTTGTTATAATGCAGAAATGTTTCCAAGCAAATGACACTGGAGTTCACACAGAGCAACTGTGCTTTTTGACAGGGAAAATAGCTAAACTACATTGTCTCACATTATCTAACTGTGGGCACAATTTGGCTTTTTAATAACAGTCTTTCTTTCCCATATACTGCAATGAACATCTGCAGCAAACATATCACTCAAACCAAGCTCTACCCAAACCTGCAGGGTAGAAAATCAATGAAACACTGTGGTGAACAGCAAAGCTCCTGTCACTGCACTAACTGCAAATCTGCCCTCACAATAGGAGGTTCCACACCATTTGGCCCTGCCAGATACTGCCAGGAGTAGGAAATTATGGTTTTCCAAACAACAGATACTTAGTTTTATCTGCAGAACTCTTAAAACAGCAGCAGTGGCAGTAGCCCCTACACCCTGCATTTCTGCATTCCTCCAGAACCATCCCCAGATCAGGGAGTTGGGGTTCAGTCTGCTGGAAATACATTTTAAAAGCAAACCTCTCTCTCTACCCCTAACAAAATATTTGCTGCAAAAGGAGCCATTTTTCACCTCTTTGGTGGGTTCCATTTCCCACCTTTACTAGCCTGGAGTTCCCACTCCCCTCCCTGTCCTTCCAGCCATGGGTATTTCAGGATCTGCACCACTCCCTTTTCTTCCTCCACTCTACTCTCCAGAGAAGGAGCATTAAAAATGCATCACTCCCGTTAAACATCAGAGGGAGCAGGTACAGCAAGGGGCTGCCTTCAGTCCCAAGTTTAATCTGTGAGGAAGAATTGAGGGTTACCAGTCTTGTCCCCTTCCCATTTCCAGGGGGAAGGTTAAACCACAGCTGCCATACTAAGATCAGCCCCAGCCTTCCAGGTTCCCACCCCTGCTGTGCCACCCTTGGGCCTCCCAAGGATCTGGGGGCTCTCTGGCATTTGCTGCCACACCCCCCTGGCAGATGTGCCCTCAGAGCTCCCAGACTGCAAAGCTCCAAGGCCCAGGGAAAGTCCCTCTGATTTGGTGTAACTGAGCCCTTTAAATCACTTAGGTACTTCTGAAAATCCTCCCCGAGACCAAGTTTATCTGGCATAAAGAGATGTTATTAGAGCAGATTTTTGTGTCTGTCAGGAATTGACCTTTCTCCAAAGCTTTCTTGGATGGCAGCCTGTAAAGTTGGGATTATTGTATAACGGAAAGTAAAGAGGAATATACTGGGAAACAATCCAGACCAAAGGATTTCCCCATGGGATTTTCTTTTCTTTTTTTTTTTTTTTTTGGAGTGGCTAATAAAGGTGGTTTTCTGAGGTAATTTATTTCTGGATATAATTCCTGAATACTCAGCCGGAAAAAAGACACCAAGAAATATTTAGATGTGCCCAATTTTTGTTGCACTCAGAGGTTCCTGACAGATTTGACAGATTTCAGGATTAGTTTTTTTTTAAAAGCTTTTTAAGGTGGTGCCAACGTGCCAGGAGGGAGGCAGATCTTCATTTCAGGCTATCCTGCCCCTCGTAGCTGTGGTTCATGCTCAGTGCTCAGTTCCAGCCACACAGGGGCATTCACAGACAGGATCTGGGACTTGCAGCGCTGGAAGTGGCACCAGGAGTGGCACAAGAGGGGACAGAACCCTTGGTGTCCCCATGGGATTTTCTTTTCTCTCCCCTGGGATGTCCCTGCCCTCCCAGCCAGCCCAGAGCTCACAGCCACTAGATGGCCCACGCTCCACACGGGAGCCAAACCAACCCAGGCACTCTCACATCCTGCTGCAGAGCAGCTCTGGGCAGGCAGAAACACCTGAACTCAAGAGCTTTGGCATGAATTCCAATTGCACTGAGATCCTGGTTAAGGGTTTGTACACTGAGCTTTGTTTCTTGCACTGAAAACCAGACACTCCCCTGTAAGGCAGAGGAAGGTGTTTCACTGCTCCGTGAGCAAGTCAGCCCAAGGAACCTTAAAAACAGCAACAGTGACCATCTCCCCTTGCTTTTGTAAATCAATGTCTCATGTTTAAGGCAAAAATCAACCAAGAGCATGCATTCAATCAAGAAATGTATCTACATCACTACATTTTCCATGCTTTCATGCAATGAGAGCCTCATGTTAGCAACAGGTCCATGTTCCAAACCAACTCAAGGGCTGCAAAGGGCTCATCTCTCTGTGACTGAAGCAGCATCTCCTGCCTGGGCTGTGCCACAGCAGCTCAACAATTTGCAAATGGCTCTAAAAATAAGTTCTGAAATATTTTAGCCTTATGTTGATTTTCCAGACAGAATGCCAAATGTTAAAACCTTTTTGCGGGGAAAAAAAAAGGAGAAAAATATACAAATCCCAAGAGTTTCCTTTCAAAAGCAGAATATCTTTCCACTGGAAAAAAAGGTAGAATTCTTCACTTGCAATTCTCTGTTCCTTTTGGTAAACAGGGAACACCCCTGTGGTTTGATAATCTCACGCAGGATGAAATAATTCTAACCTCCAAAAAGGTGACCTCACCAGCAATGATGTCATCTCCTTGAAAATAAGAGAAGTAACACAGGCCTTGTGTTACAATCTGAAGAACTTCACAAGTGAAGCCACTTTCTAAAAATATTCCAGTAATTCAGGGGTGGGAAGTGGTTATTTACATTTTACATAAAAGACAGTGCATATCCTACACACATGGACAGTTACTTTGTAAGGCTCTTTTCCAATGTTCCCTCCAAGAAAAACAGAAACATTTTCAGGAAAAACAAAATGCAAGTTTACAAATGGCAAGAGCTGACTTTGGATGTGTTTTCAGCTTGAATTGGTCGGGTTTTGAGTCTGATAAAACAAATGTATTTTTGTCTGCTACCAAGGGAACACTGGAATTATTTGAAGTATGTAATGAAACTACAGTTAAAAAGCTGCAGTGAAAGACATTTCCAGCATCTTGCTGTCTCTCAGCAAACAGCAGCCCAAACTCACCAACTCCAATTCATCCTCCTCCGACTGTACTCAGCAAACAAGAGGGATAACACAGTTACTAAAAATAGCATTGCTTTCAAATGAAAGAAAAAAAATCAGGATTTTTATTCATTTTAATTAATCATGTGAATTTGTCACCTAGTTCTGTAAATAATACCACTGGGAATGTGAGACTTGATGACATTCTTGTCAAATCACAGCTACTGGAGTGAGAGAACACGTGGCTTTGGGGAAAGGAGTGCAGGAGGAGCTCAGTGACCCCAAGGACACCAGCAGGGCAGGGATGGGGCAGAGCAGCCTCTGACTGACCCAGCTCAGCAACAAAACACTTCCCAACTTCTCCAAATACAACCACCACACCAGGCCAACTTCTCCACTCTCAAATCTCCCTCCAGTTCCCTCAGAAACACACACAGACCCAAAGCTCACTGTGATGTTGCTCCTCACAACACAACACTAAAGAGGTGCTGTGCACCACTAACATCAGAGCTGCATTATCAACATCTTATTTCTGTTTCTAATTAAAAGTGCAATTTTCATTTTAATTATCAGCCAGTGTACTTCCTATCTCTCCTACACTGCAGTATTCCTAGAGAAACCTAAAACTTCAAGAATCATTACTCTGAGGCTAATTATGGCTTTTGTTACTTGGATTAATTTGGTATTATTCACCATGAATACCAGCAACAAATGTAAGCACTTGTGGTGGCTTCAAAACAAACAGGAATTATACAGAGAGTCCTTGTGCTGTTTATATCCTGCTCCTCCTGGTGATGGTCCATCCCTCCATACACAGAGAGGTGAACATTTCTACATGACAGCAAAAGACTAAGACCAAAGGATCTGGCCAAGTAAATTAAAGGAAAAGCAGAGCAGCCCTTCCTGACAGACCTGTTCTGTCCCCAGGGCCGTGGCTGCCACGAAACCCCAGTGCTATTCCCTGTGCAGGCTGGGCAGGCAGCACTGCCACCCTGCCCCAGTGCCCAGCAGCCCTGAGGAGCTCCCTGCATGGCCTGGCTGAAGACACAACACCTGCTGGGACACCCAAGGTCACGTTCCAGCTGCCCACACCAAACACACTGAGCTGCACTCCCCAGCCCACAGCCATTACAGCCCAGGAAGAGCAGGGACACAGAGTGCTTGAGGGCACCTTAATAGAGTTCCCATCACCAGCAGGATCCTCCACACAGTAATGCACGAGCCCTTTTAAAACCCACATCCTCCAAGCCAACCGAGCTCTCGGTCCCAAGTCAGAGAGATGCCAAATGGAAACACCCAAATCTCAGTCTCTGTCTTTAGGGCTGTGCTCTGACAGTGCTTAGGCCACACTCATTTTACACTTTAAAACATTCCTTAGCAATCTAACCTCCCCCCAGGTCACAGTTCCTCCCCTGCATTTCCAGCAGTGCCATTTCAGAACACAAACACCCCTCTGTCCCTGCACCCCCAGTGAGCAGGTGAGACAGCTCCTCCCTGTGCATCACCCAGCACGGCCCCAGAGCAGCAGTTTGAGCTTACCAGAGGTGGCATCATGCCCTTGCTGGAGGGGGGGATGACCACACGGAGGTCGGGTTTGCGGTTGTTCATGCCGAGGTTCCCTCCTCCAGGTGGGGGTGGAGACTTTGTGGGCATGACTTTGCCCAGGCCGTTCCCACCACCACCAGTGCCCAGGAGACTCGGTGAAGCTCGAGAGTTCACAAACCCATTTCCTGGAAGGGCAAAAGCAAAGGAACTGTGAGACCCAAGAGAAGGAGCAACACAAAGTTTTGGCCCTCGGGTGCCAATTAGGAAACATTTCTTTTGCAAAACTCCCCCCAAGGAACTTCCCGGCAGAGACTCAGCAGTGAGGGTGGAACAAGCACAAACCACTCTGCCCAGAAGATCAATATGGAGAGGGAATATCACTCCAAGGGCAGCTGTGGCAGCTCGAGCACTGAGAGGAGCAAATTGCCCAAGAACTATTTCTAAAAACATCCACTGGGTTTGCTTCGTCCTTTGAGTTTCCTCCAGGCTGAGCTTGCAAAGAAGTGGGGGCTTTTGCACGAGCCCACTTGGTCCCCACCCCCAGAACATGAACTGCACTGAATGTTGTTGGTGAGGATGAGGAAATCAGCTCTCCAAGTGTCTATTTGGGAAATGCATTTTGCAGAGCTTCGGGACCTGCAGGGCTAATTTCAGCCTCATCAATATATGCTGATTATTGTACTTAGCAACAATGAGGAGAACAAATCCTCTCCCTTCAAGTCCATTCCAGCTATACATGCCATTTATGCCCATCCAATTAGTTTACACAGGCTTTCTCTGCCTTTCTCCTGGTACTCATTTTAAGTGGAATTAGACCAGCCAAAGCCTAGAGGGCACTGGATCTCCAAAAGCTGAATATGCTCAAGGAAGAGGCCTCAGCTCACACCCCAAACCCACCAGAAAACAGGAACAGGACAGTAAACCAGTGAAGGGCCCACCATTCCCATTTCCTGTCCTGACAAAAGCACCAATCATGGTAACCAAAATATTTTTCTCAGGGAAAAAAAGCCACATTCCAATCACAGAATCATATTTATAGCAACAATCCCCAAAATACACACACACCTTATTCNGGGGGGGGAAGTTGTTAAGGAGAATTTCCCAACAGGGAACGCTACAGTTCACCCCCAGAACCTGTGTGTGTATAAATAAATAAATACAATTCATAGTAAGATTCTGTTTGCACCAGCCCCGCAGCCCTGAAAGCAGCTTTTATAGTCACCATCAGGGACAAGCCCGTGAGACAAAGTTCACTGTGTGGGAAATTCTCCCCCAATCGCCCGTAGCGCCACACTGGCATGGAGCTCCTATTATCATCCTCATCTGAACAGGCCCCTATGCCCAATCCAATTTTATTACATTAAATACATATTAATCTAAAAGCAATTAAAATAAGGAAGTTGTCAGTGTCACATTCTACCTTCTTTAGCAACACTTTTAATGCCTTTCAAAGCTCAGCACGAAGGAGGAACAATAACGTGTGAGGAAGAGCACAGCACTTCCTGAGGGGGACTGGTACTCCTGAGATACTCACGGAGTGTCCTCTGAGAACCTCGGGGTGAATTCACCAGGATGCTGCTGAGGAAACCTCCTCTGGATTTCCTTGCTACGTGGATTTCCTGCTGTGCCAAAAGCCTGACCATACAGGGACAATATGGGATGTCCCTGGAGCTTTTCAAGGTTAACAGAGCAACGAGCAGTTATTCTAATTTAGTGCTTTCCTGAAGCATTTGTAGAGGAGATATGGGAATGTGACTTCTAGCTCAGGAGTTATGGGGGAAAGAAGGAGCACAGCAGAAAAGAAGGAAGTTTTTTATGTCAGCATTCTTCCTTCTGTATTAAAAACCACATCAAAACCTCATTTTGCGACTAAAGCATCTACATTCCTCAGCAGAAAACAGCAGAATTTATTCAGATGCTTCCAGTTAGAGATAAAATTTACTTGGAGTGGCTGATAAGCTGGGCTAGAGCTGAGTACACACACTTAGAGCTAAATATGCTCTTGACTGGCAGGAGAAAACTCACCTCAGCTGGGTCACATGGAAAAAGCCACCAGCCAAAAAGAGAAATTAAGTTCTGTGCTACCCCTGAGGCTCCTGGAACTGAGGCAGTTCTTGTAAAATCATGATTTTGTTAAACAGAGTTATGCATCAACTCCAACCCCTCCTAAATGAGTAGAACACCAGTGAGAGCCAGCCTGCAGAGCACCAGAGGAATCCTACACAATGGACAGGGTAAAAATGACATGGATTTGGAAACAGGAGGGAGGGAAAATATTAGCAAATGGCACCATTTTCACCAAACTATATCTCCAGCTTTGCTAGGGTACCTCCCATTTTCAGCAAAAATGCCAGACCATTTCAAGAACTTGCTGTCACAATGGAAGTAAAGTCTGGGCTTTCTGTGCCAACAAAGAGCATTTGATTCCTGCCAAGGTGTGGTGCCCTGGGCCCAGCTGGGGCTGCACAAACAATGGGGTTCTGTGCAGCACCCACAGCACTGGGGCCATCCCATGATACCATTTCCTGCCCTCTGCTTTCAGGCATTTCGGTAGCCCCTGTGTGAAATCTGGACAGTGTCTCCCTCCACACCCAGGCCAGTCATTTCCTGAGCCCTCACTCCAAGGCTCTGCCAATCCTGCACAAACATTTCATGCCTGCAGTGGTGCTGTCAAAACCAACAAACTCCCTGCCACTGCCTGCTCTGCCCAGTGTCAGGGGCAGCAGGGCAGAGTGACAGCACTGATTCACTTCTTAAAAGGAGGGTTTAGAACATGTTACAAAACAAAATGTGCTCATGTGCAGTACTGTGGGTATGAACCCAAGAGCAGCCCTTGGATAAAGAGCTGGCCCTGAACACTCAGCTAACACTGGAGTGCCTGTATTGATTGGCTGAAGAATCAGATGCTGGGGCTGCAATAAGACTGTAGAATATTCATTTTTAGTATGAAACTTCAAGCCTTTTTCCTTTTAATAATCTAATAATACAATCGAATTACAAGTTAAGAGTGAAAGGGTAACTAAACACACAGAATTTCTTGGAGCAAGGTCAGGAGCCAGAAAAAGATAATGAGCACAGGATGATGCAACTCCATGGCTGTTTGCCAAGGGGAGGCTTTAATAACCCCATAAATTCTACTCTCTACTTTGTAGAGTACAGAAATTGTTTCTACCCCACCCACTATGGGTCTTCCCCAAAGACAATACTTCATGTTCAAAAACATTATCAAACTGAAAATGGAAACAGAATATAAAATCCTACATATGTGTAAAAATAAGACTGTTTTCACTCCCGTAGGAAGAGTTTTATTTAACTCTAATTCCTTAAAACAGACGTGAAAACATGTTCAAAACAGTCCTCTGGAAAACAGACACCAATGCAAAGATAAGCTCTCAATTATATGAATCACAATTTAATTAGATTTTATGATAACAAACCCTGCCAACGTACATTAACCCACTTCTTGTTCAGTCCCAAAGTGTTTACTTTTGAAGCAACTTCTTTTCTGGAGCCAAATGTTACAACCCCCCCAACTGCACCAAGTGGATGCTCTGCCTTCAGAGACACAATGCAGCTTAATCTCATTTACTGTCCTGCAGCCCAAGACACAGCATTCAATTACATGAGCCAGACTCATATTTCACTCCATAAATCACATCAGCTGAAACAATGAACACACGTGGCTGGAAAGTACTCCATGTACTTATTACTACTCAAGGAATAAATTACAGGCATTGGTGCCATTAATCTTTCTTTTTGTGTGTGTGGTTCACCTTTGGAGAAACTGAACAGTTATACAGTCTTGGAAAATAATTGTGGGCAAGCAGCTGAGCCATGTAAGGTTAAGCAAAAATAAGGGGGGGTAATAAATATTTATACCCCAAATGAGATCATACAACCCAACAAATATCACACCACTAGAAGTAAACTGACAATTGTGCCTGCAACAAGCCATCAGTGCAGGAGGCATAGGGAGAGCAGATAAGATCTACTGAAGGAAAAATCTACATGGAGAGCCTTGGGTGGGGGGAACACTCTACAAGTCAACACAACAACAGCATTTCTCTGTGCATCAGTTGCTCAGGCTGTTTACTCTGGGGTTTGGGGTAGCAGATTTAAGGGGAAATTCAAACCAGCATGTGTCATTTCATGCCATTTTCAGCTCTGCACAGCCATCACTGCTGATTCTGCCATTGTTTCCAAGTTCTCTGTTAGCTTTGGAAAGAATTTACTGGAACATCTCAAGGAAGCTGCAATAAATGTATTTCTACTGATCTTTATAAATCAGCATGTCAGTTAAAACCATTAGAACTAAAAGGTACCTTTGACACTAATATAAGATCTTGAAACATGTCTAACATGTAAGATTTCTACTTCTAAGGCAGTACCTTAGATATTAAGAGGCAGCAAAAAAAAAAAGAAATACACATGACTAAATGTCAAGGGAATGCTTACTCATGTTACAAAACTTAAAAAACCTCTCATTTCCCAGGTTGGAAATTTTTTTTGCTGAAAGCTGCATAAAAGGAGAAAGAATTTTGAAGGGTATTTAGAATTTAAATGGGCTTTCTCCAAACCAGGGTTATTATGCAGAATGCAACAGCAAACCTAAATAAACGCCATACTGCTCTTGTGCCTATGTGAAACAGGAGCAGTGGCAATTGGATGTCTTGTGTCAACTGAACAGCTGACAGATAATTAAATAAGAGTTTAGTTTCTGAATCCAGTGATTTCTCTGTATCTATACAAGGCCAATGCAAAGAATGGTAAAGAATGGAGAAACGGGATGTTTAGAAAAGCTGAGGATGTGCAGCAGTGAATCCTGGGCAAGGGCACATTATATAAATGTTGGTGATTACTTTAATCCAGCTGGGAAATTAATAATTAGTTCTGCACAGGGCAAATTCTAACCAGAATTTTTGTGTACCTCCCAGTAAATCAGCAATTACAGCAAGATAAGGAACACGCGTAACAAGAGATGAAATTCCAACTCAAATCTAAGGGTAGCTCAGGGGCTGAACTGACCTCATGCAAGATGGGTGGTTTCCAAGGAGAAACAGCTACAATTTAAAATGCTTTCTTCTACCAGCACGTGTTTTTTATGCTGATTTCAGGCAGTCATTTTTTTGTGAGCTGATCCAATCAGAGGGTGATGGATGGATCAGCTTTTGTTATGTGCTGACATGAGTCCAGCCAAGGGAAAGGGTTCAGCTTGCACCCTGTCCAACAGCTGGCCTGCAGCACTTCCAGAACTCCTTTTCCATGAGCAGAGCTTGGAAGCTGCACGAGTAAACAGGCTGGGCTCATGTTCTTCTGGGATCCTTCATCTCCTTCCCCGGGGAAGGGTGAAACACTGACTGCTGTATTTCCCTGTGTAATCTTAAATCAGAGAGCAAGGCAAACCACGATGCTCTGACACTGCTGACATGACACAGCAGGAACCTTTGTGCCCTGCACTCAGCAGCAGCACAATAAACATCCTCAGGTCGCTCCCCTTTCAGTGCAAGCTGGAATTGAGGAGCCCTGCCCAGCCCTCCCTGTCACCCTGCAGGGCACAAACAGCCTTGAGCAGGACCATGCTCAGGGTTACAGCAGCTTTCCTCAGGGGGCCCTGTGCCACAGGCCAAGCCTGGCAGCTGGTGCAGGGGAAACAGGCTGGGGAGTTTGAGGGGGGAGAGGCAGCAGAAATCCCTTTCCTTAAGGAAGAGGCTGAGAGCAGCACTGTGGGAAATTTGCTCGAAACGAGAATAGGTGTTTTTAAGAGCTGGCTGGATACTCCTGACTGGGGTGTCTCCCATTTAATGACCCCAATACACCGGAGAGGCTGCACAGAGAGCTGCCCTGCCCTGCTCTGGGAGCCCCCTGTGCACTCCAGAGCTGCAGCACACTCACACCTGTGGCACACCAAGCTCCCGGATTCTTTTACCCCCAAACACACACGAAAAGCTCTCCCCATCAGCCAAGACAAAGGGAACCATTTACAGGTGTGGCTTTCCACAGTTCTCTGTCTCCATCCCCTTCTGGCAGTTTGCAGGTGTGTGGAGCTGCCAGGGCCACCTCAGCACAAGCCCTGCTCAGGCCAGGCCATGGCAAGGCCACACCTCCCCACTCTGGCTCTCAGCAGAGATCCAGCAGCTCCCAGGCAGGTACAACATACAGTTCTATCCCCAAGAAATTCACTATTCCTAAGGTCACTCCTCATTCTCAGAACCTGAAGGTTAGTGAGGACATTAGAGAAAAGCAGTGCTCAAGCAGAGGTCTTTCTTATCCATTCTCCTGGTGATAAAATTGTCAGAGGAAAGACAATTTCTCTTATTTTTTTCTTCTTTTGTAGAGGACTAACTGCATCATTGACCACAAGGGCTACTTCACTGACAAAGAAATGTACAGACAGATAATGCTGTGTCTTTGCAAAATCATAAACAGCCTCCACTTCCAAAAATTCCTTCTAAATCACAGGGGATTGGGAAGAACTTGTGTCTCAAGGTTTATGGCTCGAGCTCAAGTCCTTGGTGTGGCTCTAGCTCAGTGCCATAAGTGAAAGGTATGGAAGAAAAAGCAGAGAGTGAGTAACTGTGGTCCTTCTGAACCCTTCTGACCCTCAGTCCTAAAGGATGGGACAAGGTCACTGGAAGTGCATTTCACTGGCAGCCTCTGGATGATTCCAGGTATGACACCAAATCCACCAGACTTCTCATGGCAAACTGGAAGGTGATCCACCCACCCAGTCCTTTCAGCTCGAAGCTAAACCAATTCTGGCCCACAGCTGGGTCCTCCTGTGAGGCTGCACTCTGCCTAATCAGACTCCACAGCCCTTGGAAAGGGCTAAACCCAGACATACAATCTGTGTTCAAGCCACGATGATGCTGACAACAAACAGCAAGTTCCACACATCCTGGTGGTGTGAGATTCTTGAAGCACCTTACTGCCCATCACAAACTGAACAGGGTGTAACACTGACCAGGAGCAGCATTAGCAAAGTTCCAGCTCAGAAACATTTCCTCTAATGAACAGAAAAAATCAATTAGCTCAAAAGCAAACACTTATAATGCTGGACTTTTTTCCCCTCTCAAAACTGATACATTTGCCAAGTAAAAATTTTCAGCAAGTGTTTTTTATGTGGTGGGCAGAATTTTAAAAATATTACAAAATGAAAATGCTTTTGCAGAGCTCTGACAGCTGCATGTGAAGTAAGCTCTCAGTATTATAAAGTGATCACCAATTTTTCTGTTCTGGATATAAAAAACCACCTACCAATCTTTGCTACAACACGCAGATATTTTTACTCAAAGTTATTTTCCACAGAAAAACTGTTAAGTTGGCAGATTGACTGCTAAAGAAAATCATTTCCATTCCAATCAAGTTACCCAGGACTTGAGAAAAAGACTCGTGTGAACTCAGTATGAGCCATTTTATGCAACATCTTTGTTTGAGCTGGGTCCCAAATAAGCAAGATAACCTTTACTTGCTTTTTGCTCAGAGAGAAAGGCGTTTAAGTATCTTTCAAGGAAATCTCAAATGCACAAAAGCTTCGTGATGGCAAAGATGGGTTTTTCCTTTACTTATGAGGGAATATCTGGGAATATGGGGATGCCAGGACTCCAACTTCACCTCTGACATCACTCCTACAAACTGTGAGCTGCAAATTTGGCAGGTGACCCTTCACAGCTACATAAACAGGAGAATCCTCCACTCCTGAGGAGTTTAAAGAAACACCCTGAGAGCTAAAAGATGAAAACAGGATTTTTTAAAAGTGAATTCTACAATAAATGCAGCAAGAAACTAAACTCATTATTGTCTGCAGACCTAATTAACACGATATACATTTCAACAGCAGCTGTCAAGCTCAAATTGACAAATCAGCAGACTTAATCAATCTGCTTCCATACGGTTTCTTGATTTTGGTTGCCATTGAGAAGGTTCCTGTGCACCTACCACTATTTAGGAGTTGTCATGCCATGACTTGTAAAGAAAGCAGAGCTCTGACAACTCTGGTGGAGCATTCTGGTGTTAACCAGGTATTTGAGTTTCACTAGAGGTGCTCAGAGATGTTCCCCTGTTCTTGCACAGCCACAACTCTCACTTGCATGACAAACCTTCCTAGAAGTGAGTGGGTACATGTGTAACATTTTGGGTGTGATGTTCTGCAAAGTAAGAGATAAGTGATGCATTTTGGCTTTTTACATAAACTATTAATAAATGCAAGGAGGAAAACATTTCACTGCATTAAATACACTCACCAAGCTGCAGTACCTGGGCATTTCTAGAGTTCAATACCCTATAGCAAGTGCTGCAAACAACTGTTTTATTTGCTTATTGAAAGAAAGAGTCTCAAATCTGAGGCTGCTCTTAGCAAAGCCTGATTTTGGAGCAGAGGCCTGAAACAGCCCGATAATAAACTTATTTAGTCTGACCAGAGAAATACTCTGGAAATCAACATCTGACCTCCAGAGTTTCTAAAAATAGTCATCTTTTTTCAACTGAGGAAGTTTCCTCCATTTAAAATCATGCCTACCTGATGGAAAGCACTCTTTAATATTTCATATCTTTGCTGCACACAGCCAAAGGATGGATAAAGAGTGGAAAGCCAATCCTGCACTCTCAGCCCTGGAGTCACAGCATTTCTTATTCATCAATTCAATGGCCTGACCTGATGTTCACAGAACTTTTTTCCCAGTTGCCACACTAAGTAGCCAGTGGGCAAATACTGAAAGGTCAACAGTTGCTTCTCTAATTCCTTGCTCTGAACTCATTCCAAGGGGAGTTACGTGTCTGCAGAACTGACCTTCAGTCACCAAGACATGTAAAGGCACAGAAGGGACGTGAACCAAGTGAGGGATCTGCAATTTATTTTGTCTTCCTGAGGAATAATAAATTCCAGGGGCTGCCTGCCCTCCACCAGAGTGCTATGTTTTGTTTAGGGGAGACAAAACATGATTTAAATGAAAAAGTGCTGTCGTATCTTTTTACTGAAGACCAAAAAATACGGTGAATTTGATTTCTGGCAAGATCTCTAATTTGTTTTCAAAAGGAATTCTGCTCATCATCCAAAATGAAGCCAGACCCTAACTATCAGCTTCCAAGATTTCTTGCTTTCTTCATACAACTGCTGGGAAATGATTAGCAGGACACACATGGCAATACAAACAACACAGTCTGTATTTGCTGCATTCTGAGAGGCACCATGACCAGGATCAAACATCCAGGTCCTGCAAATACTGAAGTTGAGAACTGAGCTGAACTGGCTTTAGTGCAACAGTGAATCTCAAACCAAGTGAGAAATGTGGCCAGAGAAGACCTGTTTAGACCGCTGCAATTACACCTGCAGAGAAACACAAAGGCAGGAGCAGTATGTGCTACTGAGCACCACTGAAACAAAGAATTCAAGTACTGGTGCAGTGCAAAGGACACGGCAGGGAAAAGTTCAATGCCTGGTAAGAATTTACACCACTTGACAACTACAATGTAGCTACAAAAATTACACCCTTTGCTCTCCCACAACCACCTCTGCAAGGGTCAATATAAAAAAACCTGCTTTTGAGGAACTGAAAGCACCACAGGATTTTTCAGCAAAGACACGATACTGCACTTACCAACGGGACTGGTACCAGCTCCATTTGGCACTGCAAGATCAGTTGTCCCCAGCATTCCACCTGAGCAAAACAAGAGCATTAAACCAGCCTGTCCCAGCACAGCACCCCAGAAGGTTGTACTTTGGCTGTGAAAATGCCCCAAACACCTGTTACTTGGGGGATGTGTGTGGGTTCAGTGAGAAGAAGGAAGGGGGTACAGAGGGCCAGCCCAGGTGGGCTCTCTCTCACCTGCACTGCCCGTGCTGGGCGGTCTCTGCGGCGCCCCGGGGGACACGTTGCGGTGCAGGGTGGCCTGGGGAGGGGACAGCATGGTGGTGTCCGTCAGGGACGAGCTGGCTGCCAGCGAGGGGGACACGAGGGAGCTCCCTGGGTTGCTGTAGGTTAAAGTGTTGGGGTTGGACACTGGAACGGTGACCGACATGGAGAAGTTCTGAGCAGGCAGACCAGGCTGGGGAGAGAAGAGGAGGAACACACAAAGCAACACCATTAGCACTGACTGTGTTTGTAGAAGTGGCACAGTATAAAAATACACATTAAAGTTTGCCAAGAAGTAATCAGGTTGTTTTTTTTTTCAAAACAAGTTAATTATATTAGTTTTTTAAACTCAATATTAAGCATACAGTTTGAAAACATCCATTTGTTGCAAAGGACGGTGTTAAATTCTTGTACATCACATAAATACAGTTCCAAAACTTCTGGGAGTTCAAATACAGAAAACTGCAAATATTCATATGAATTGACAAGCTCGTAAATACAACAAAGTAACCAGTTAATTTGGATTATTACAAAGCAATGACAAGCTAAACATGTCTACAAATCAATGAACTGTACCTTCAAAATGTAAGCATAAACATGCACTTTACAAAACAGTTATTACACAAAAAAGAAAAAGTTAGTAACATTTTCCATAAATAACCTTGCCAAAATACTGCTACTAATCTCTAAAACTTTCTTTCTCAATAGCCTGAAAAACCAAACAGATCTTCAGAAAGTCAGGAAGTTCAGTAATTCGTATTTAAACATTTCAGGTTCCACAACCCCTGCTGGAGCCCCCACTCCATCTTTTTTGCACATGCCATTTTTTAAACTCGAACTTTTGCAGCATTATTTAAGAGGCAGCTGGGTTTGTGCAGTATATATGTTTGTTATTCAACAGCTATTCGAATCAAAAGCTGAGATGCCTGCCCATCTATGGTACTCATTTGGTCATGACTAACTTCTTTGGCCTTTGTCTCATTCCTATCCCTTGACAGGGATGAGTTTCTGAAACAAAAGGGACTATTTTCTTTCACAACTCTCATAATTACTGGAGACAAACCCATGACAGGTACAATTTAAGGGTAAAAACTCAGTAGTATTTATTGACAGAAGAGAGAGAGAATAGTTTTGATTCAGAGGTCAAAGATGACCAACACACATGGCCTGGCAGGTACCCTTCAAAAAATGCAATTTCATCACATGCAGCTTAAGAATCACTTACAATGATGGTTCTGCATGAAAATTTAGATAATACTAGAAATATAACAATAACTATACTAATTAAAAGAGCAGAATATGTTCTCTATAAGAAACAAAATCTCTCACTAGTGAGAGCCAACAACAGTGTCTCCACTGAGGCATTCTAAGAATAATTATCAATTTTTGGCACAGAGGGAAGGAAAAAGAAACAAGGCCCAACGATGTAAGGCTAGCAAATCACTCACAGTATCTAACTAATGACAACCCATCCTGGCACTTGTTTTCAGGGGAAAATACTTGGAGAAACTATTCAGCATCTCCCCAAAAAAGGTTGTTTTTAAGCTGCAGCTTCTTCCACAGCCCCATAAGTACTGGAAATGGGAGCAGAACAGGCCAAATTTAAGTTATAAATACAGAACCACAGAGCTAAAAGATAATGTGGCCCTTTTTGTTTATGCTGATGTTCACACAGGCTTTTAGGCTGGTCATGAAGACCAAGGGAGAGCAACTGAGCTGTGACATACTGAGATGGCCCAAAACAGAAATGCTGGATATGGAGCTTCAAAACAAAGCAAAACCCAAAGGATTTGGCTTCATTCAAATATAAAGTGCTAAAAGAAGTGATGCTGGGTGTCATGTCTGCTATTGTTCTACCAATTAAATGATTTCCAACATCAGCCAGACAAACCACTCGACTGCCTGGGTGCAGATTAACTGAGCCAGGCCTTGAATTGCTACAGGATTTGCCAGGTTTAAAAAAATTCAGAGGCTGTGGCAGAGCCCTGTATTAGTTTTCTTAGAAAATACTTCCCCTGTAATACTCAACACTAATTGGTTTTTGTAGGTGGAAATTAAATGTCATGGTGAACACCTCCATGAAAAACATGTGCCACAAACACTCCTTTTATGCCCAAACTGAAGTCGTGGAGCCAAGTGACTGCTCATGGGGGAGAAGATTCTCAGAGATCTTTCAGTGTCCAAGGAAGTATCTGTGAGAATTTCAGCAGGAGAATCAGCAATCTTTGGAAGCTCTCACTGGCCACCAGTCTTGAGCTTTAAATAACTAACTTTCTACATCCAGCTTTGAGCAAAATAAATTCTACTAATTAGATGACACAATTAGTCCGATTCTATTTGTCTGCCTGTAATAAACCGTAAAATCCTACTCAAGAAACAGATAAAGACCTACAAGATGTAAATAAAGGATCCTGCATCCCACGACAAAAATCTGTCTTTATAAATATATTTTAGGTAGGATTAGGTAATGCAGCCAGGCTCCTGAAATTCAGAAATGTTATCTCATCTTCCCAAGACATGAGAAACTGAGTGCCAAACAGAAGCTGGAGGTAATTCTTCTTATTCTTTAAGATCAGATGTATTTTAACAAGCTCGAGTATCAGCATCTCACTTTGCCTCAAAAATACGAGTTCCCTTCTCGAGCCATCACATCCTCTTGTCTCTGAAGTGGCTTTCAGTGGTAAGCAAACCCCAGGAAAATTCTCATGCATGTAATAGAAGCACAAACCATACTTTAGTACTCACTGCGATTTTATGATTCCGCATCATATTATCAAACTCTTCATTAATTTTTTTATATTTTTCTTCTGTATGTGGCGTGAGCACATATGAAGTGTCAGGGTCCGGGCTGTCGCACCCTCTGTGTTCCTTCTTGTTCAGAGCCTAAATAATGAAGTTAATAAAAAGGATCAACAAATAAAAAGTAGAGAGAAAATAAAAGTACTTACAGGGCCTCGCTTGAAAATAAAATCACTATCTTCATTTAGTTTGCTGAATCTGTCCTCCGATAGCGGACTGTGCTCAAAGTAATCGTCAGCATCAGGGCTCTCACAACCATTAAGGCCTTTCTTTCTTAAGGTCTGAAATACAATTGGAAAATTCACATACAAATCATACTAACTTGCCAAGAAGTTTTGTACACTACTGAATCATTCAGAGCCCCTGAAACTACAGCAGACTTTCCCAGGCAAAACTCACTGTTCAACACACAGGATTAGGCTTTTGAGATAGTGGCAAAGCACACAGAGAGAAAAGGTTCATCCAGGGGACACCCTCCCAAGGTGCCCCCACAGGTCACTGTCACCTACACCCCCTTCACCTCCCCAGCATTCCATGGAAAACCATGGGCAGACACTGGCTGGTGGAGTGAAGGGTACCTGACATGGAACATTCAAGCCTGTGGCAAAGGAGTTCAGACAAGGGTAATTAAAAGCCAGTTTGCTGGATCTTTAATAAATGGATTTTAGCATTTCAATTTTCATATTCACATTTTTTAAAGTACACAGTTCAGTTCTGAGAAACACAAGTGGCTAAAACTTTTGATCCAATTCAACAACTGCAGGACATTAATAAATGTAACAGTCTGAGTAGTTGATAAAGGCAGACCTTCCTGCAATGCTGTAATCCTGCATGATAACAACAACTGCAAAAAAGTATAAAAAGAAATTACGTAATCCCTCTCTAAAATGACTTCGTTTGCTAAATATAAGCTTTTTCAGAGTCCTTTAGACTAACTTGAGCAACTGCTTTATTGGGCTACTTCCTGTTTTCTGATGGAGAACTCACACCAACATCCCCTGGAAAAAAAAAAGGCAAGCTTGTCTACAGTCCAGGAATTAGAGACAGGATGTGAAACTACAGGTCTCGTGACCAAAGCATAAGAGATATTTGTATTTCTTGTTTTTCTTTGCCACCCTATTACACAATCAGAGATCTTCCTCTGCGAGTTCTCATTCATAACAAAACAAGATTTAAAATGTTACCTGTGGAAAAACCTTTTTGAAAAGTTTCAGAAGGAAAGAGCAATGTAAATTTTAAACAGATAAACATTTACCAGGACATAAGGCAGCAGCAGGACTATACAGGCATGAAGGGGTTGTGTTTCCTTTCTGTGAGAAATTATCTATACTCCATGAATTTTGTACTAAACCCCCTAAATATCAGAAATCTGCCAGCACAAAGAAATTCCATGTTTTCCTGTAAAGGTAGTTTCTGTAACACACTGAAATTCCGATTTATAAAGCAGAATGTTTTAGTTTATAGTATTCACCGGCGTTTTTTCTGACTGCCTAACAATTTTTAGTACAATCAAAAGCACACAAGCCTTTCTTCCTATTTATAGCTATGCAAAGCAGAGCTCATTTCTCCCACAGTTTCAGAGCAGGAATTGAGAATCCAACTCGCCGCCTGAAATCCTTTAATATCACAGTTCACCGTAAGCTGTAATTCCTTCTCAAGTTTCTTGGCTCGCTCAGCGGAGCCCACACAGTATCTGGAGCTCCCACAAAAATGCAATCACTAAATCAGCATATGGGGAAAACAGGTGTGGGTTCCTGGGCACCTGTCACACCGACCCCGCTGCCCGGACCAATCAGCTGGACACGTGTGGGGACTTGGCCATACAAGGCCCTGCTGCTCCAAGGTCGAGCCTGCTCTCCCTCGCCCAGCCCTTCCCAACCAGTCAGCCTGCCAGTCTGCTGCACTGGGGGATCAGCGGGGGAAATGTTAACACTGTATAATCTGGATTACACTTAACCCCTGCAGCCCACGGGATGCTGGAAATAGAACCCAAATGGCTCCGGGCGGTGCACGCAGCGCCTGGGACACGATCACGATCACCACAAAGGAAGGTCCTGCGAGAGCTCCACACGCTCGGTTCTCCTCTGAGAAACTCCTTAAAGCAATTTAAGTCTTGCAGCACAGGAGTTTCATTAGAGCTCCTTTCGATAGTCTAAGGCAAGGCAGTGAAAGCTTTTAAGTGTAGTGCTGGCAGTTCATCCCCCCGGATCTGCCTGAAAATTACACGTCACGTTGAACAGAAAGGAAGAGATTTCAATATAAAAATACCTCCTTCCTCTTGGCGGCTGCGCGGGTTTTATTTTTGCTAACAATGGGGTTAACTCTGCTTTGACTCAGGAGGAAGGAAAATGCCTCAGTATCTCCCCTTTCAGGCTCTGGAAAGCGTCACTCCAGATGGGGTTCCTGCCATTGTGCAGGGATCGAAGCCAGGCTCACTGTTACAGATAATAAGGCCGGCTCTGATGGCCAAAGCTCTGTCTCCTTATCACCAAAACACCGAGTGCCACTTGGAGGCCTGACCATAAAAAGCCTGCAAACTTTATCAGCCGCAGCAACACAATAGTAAAACATTCCTGGCCGGGGCAGGGAATGCTGGGATCTGTTCACAGGGCCAGGCGAGCTCGACGGGAGCCAGCCCAGAGGGGTTCTCACTGATAGCAGCCCCTGTGCCAGGGCAAACAAGGGGGACACTGCTGGGGCCAGGGGAACACAGCCACAGGGGCTGGCTGCTCACAGGGGTCTCCAGTGCTAAAAGCTGCTGTTTCTCCCAATAATGTAAATGAGTCACCCTCGGAGCTATTCCCAAGAGATTACGGCAGAGACTGAAAGTTTACTAACTCTGAGGAATAAAATGCCCGTTGGTGAGACCAAATAATTTGTGTGACATCAAGGGAGTTTTATTTCTCTGCTCTCACACAGAAGCTTGTTTAGGATACAATCAAAGAGTTTTTACAGTTGAGGCTACTAAATACAGGGCGTAATTTGCTTCCGAGAGCAAGAGGGGGAAAGAGCCCTAAATCCCAAGTTCTGCTGTTGGATGCTCACTGCAGCTACCTTCTGGTGTGAAGTCTTGTTTTCCAGATCATCTAAGGGAATGTGGAGCCCTTTCAGTCAATCTGTATTACTTTCCACTTCCTCTAAGACTTCGCCAAAATTACTGGAAATTGTTCCAACACGTTTGCCAATGCACTGCATTGTGTCCTAGTAACTGAGACTGTGCAGCTTTGATCTTACACTGCACTAACCAAACTGAGGAAAGTACTGATTTCACTCAGAAAATAACGTTAAGTATTTATGAAGAACAGAGGCAAGTGTGGAACCTTTTTTTAAAAAGAATGAAGCAAATACAACAACACAGCTCTGGGACAAAGTTGCCACACAAGTGTTCTACACAAGGTGTGATCATCGTGATATTGCAGAACGACCCTGAAACTCTAAATTGCTTTTGTTCCACTGTGTAAAACTGAGATATGTGAATATTGTAACTACTAGTTGATTTATTTTGATTTGAATGGCAGAGCTTAGAAAACACTGTATGAGATGAGAGCGGCTGGACTGGCTATGACAGGTTTAAATATTGCAGTCAAGCACATGGTAGAAGAGCCCCAATATTTTCCTGAACTTCCCCACACATATGCAAAGCACTTTTTAATTGCACTGCATTTTGCTAATTTAAGGAAAGAACCATGTCTTGGCAAGAAGCATCGAGGGAACAGAAGAAGGGCTTCTTGCAAAACAACAACAGAAAGGAATAATTGGCTTCTCTCTACAATTCTACATAAATGTTACTGGAACCAGCAATACAGATACCAAAGAGTATAAAAATACAACAAAGCCATTTATTGTTCGATGCATGAGGAAGCAAAGATCATATTCAACCCTCCCAGTGCGATGAGCATAAGTTTCCCTCCCCAAACTCCAAGAGAAACACCTGAAATGCAGGGCCCTTGAATGTGCTGGGGCTCCACAACATGAGATGGAGTCCCCCCCATGGCCAGGCTTGTTCCAGCCCCACACACAGCTGGGTCACTGCAGCCAGAGAGGAAGGTCACCCCTGACTGTCCTGCCACCACACATCCTGGGTCTGGATCAAAAAGGACACGCTGCTCGGGACTAAAAGAGCACAATCAGCTCTTATTTTGTGCCCTGATATTCAGTGAGTTTGGGACTGCTGGTGTTGGTGACCTGGGCTCCTCCCCAGCTCTGGCAGCACTGCAGAGAACCTGACCATGTTCACTGTCACATCAGGAAATAATATTTCTCTGCCTTAAAGCAAGGCTGTGGGGTGACCTCATGTGTAAAAAGCGTTATGAAGTGCAAAAAAGTGTCAGGTCATTCCAAACACTGCGTGTTGGGTTTCTTGTAATATTACACAAAAAGGAAATGGTTGCTGCTGTCAAAGCTACCATGGATCATGTTAACAGCTCTATTTTTGCACTTACTACTGGAGCTGGCCAAACAGGGCTTTTGTGGGTGTTTCATCCCAAATCATCGGGGAAGCCACGCTCAAAATTTGACTAAGATTGAAATGACAAATTATTTCCCTTGGAAAAGGAAACCTTTCACTTAAATCCTGTGGCCAGTTCTGCTTCTGCTCTTGCAGCCAGAGCACAGGAAAGCTGTGAAGCAGCACAAATTTGCAGTCAACACTTTTTAAATATTGTCACTTTTGAAAGTGTAAGTAGTGCTCAGGCTTGCAGTAATGGAAAGGTCCTGCCAGGTACTGTTCAGTATTACTGCTGCTCCTGCAGGCACCTACACCATGGATATCCAAGGGATAAACAACTACAGCTTCCCGATGCTAAAATGACAGAAAATAAGGAATGGCCAAGGAGAATTTAACTTTTTTTTTGCTGGGTTTTTATCCAGTTGTAGCAGGAATAAGTGGTGGGCTGAGCACCAGAGCCAGAGAGGAGGCCAAAGGAATGGCCTGTCCTCTCTGGCAGCAGCAAAGCTTTCCCTCACATCCTACATGAAAAGCCACACCTTCCTTCTGAGATATTCACAAAGTGAAGGGCAAATACAGCAGTCACATCACCAGGTTCCCACCCAGTTTTTATTCTCAATACCTGAAACAAAGACAGAAAAGAGGGCATATTCCTTCCTAATGCAGCTCAACTCCCTTCTCACAGCAGAGACACTTCAGCAGGCAACAACCACATGGTTCAATCACCACAGCCTTTACATACAGCACAAACTCATGCTGAAACCATGACAATTGCTTTATTATTTGCTTCCTGCTACATATTATTGCCAAGAAGCTGAGCCTAAAACCAAGCTGGGTTTTTCTTCTTTTGTAACACAAAATATTCCACTTTCATCAGCCTGAACAATGCTCCAGTGCCTCATCCTTTAGATGCAGGCATGTCTCCCCTATTATGTAGAAAACATATTCAAGTATTTGAGGAGTATTCTTAGTCACCAGAGCTATTTTTAGTTTTTAAACTTCCTGCAGGTCAGTTTGCCTTCAGAGGCATCACCATTTCTGGTTCTTTTTTCTAAAAAGTAACAACGTGGCTCTGCAGAGTTGGAGCTTGACCCCACAGAGCTGGCTACACGAATCCACCCCTGTCTGAAAGGCAAGCAGGAGGGAATCCCAAGGGCAGCACAAACATCAAAAGGAACAGCCAGAGAGGAATCAGATAAACCAACTCAGCCAGGGTGTTTTGTGTTTGAAGCTCAGCATTCTCTGTCGGCTGAAATTCCTTTTCTCACACTTAGATGTAGTGGATTGTTTTATGTAAGGTTTACAAACTGGATAAATTTTCCTCAGGCTCCATTAATATTCTCAACTTCAACCACTGAAGCATCTGCAAATGTCCTCAGGAAGCTGTTTTCCTGTCCTTTGAGTTTGGAGGCTCCTGAAGTTGAGCCCTGATACTGCTCCTTTCAGGATCCCTGACACATTTTCAATAACATTTGCCACACTATCAGTTCAAATTTCACCTTCTAATTATAGCCACAAACACACACATCCCAAAGCAGCCCAGCTTTGAGAACTTCACTGAAAGGCACGGGAGGCCAAATTAGATTGTGACAGACATTTCCATGAGCTAAGCAACTTGGAGAGCTTAACTTCTTAAAGCACAAGGTCTCCCCTGCCTTCCTGGCAGCTCCCCAACAACAATACTGCACTCTGAAGAAAATCTGACCAATTGACAAACTCTACTTTCACGTTATTTAAATAGAATTTTCCACACTTGTGCTCAACTGGCTGTGACATTTGAAAAGGAAATAATGGGTATTACATAAAAATATCTGGATATCAAAAATTCTGAGCATAGCACTTAAGGTTTGCTATTGGGTATTATACATTTGGGAGAATATTAATAGTTCATTAAGGAAAACAGGAGGTTTAGGATTAATTATTTATTCCATGGTTTTTCAAACAAAAAAAATTACACACCTGCCTAGCACTAGGCCATAAAATACAAAGAAAAGCCATCTAAGCAATGCTCTGCTATGTTCAGGTTTAGGCAAAGGTATTCAGCATTTACAGAAGAAAAATGTTCATGATTTGAAATTTTATCAGTGTCCCTGTTATAAACCACTCTAAGAAAAGACACCGTCTTGTTTCAAATGTTGGAGCACTTCCAGTATCTGGCAAATTTTAACATGTATCCCTGGCTTGCCAAACATGAGAGCTAGCTGTCAAATTCCTCCCAGATATGATAAAGATGGCACTTGGGATTCAAACTCTCATTTATATAAAATAACACATACAAAAGGGGTTTGGACATGATATGGCATGGAGCTCAAATTCTAGCCTGAAGCATCTTTGCTGCGAAGCATTATTTTAACTAGATAATCCACATGCAATTACTAAACAATTAGAATTTTATGGGCTATAAAACCCATTCTTCTTTTCACCCCCCAGAATACTCCCCAGTGCTCTGGCCTGGGAGGGATGGGAAGGGCAGCTGGCTGTATTTGTGGGTTTACAGAAGCACTCTGTGACCTGTGGCGCTGCTAAAGCAGGGGCTGACCTACAAACTGGCTGCATTGCTGGGCCCAAATGAACTCCTGGAGACTCCAAATCATTAGTAATCCATTAGCACTGATAATGCTGTTTCCACAGTGACAGCTAAGCCAAGCTCTCAAAGTCCAGCATCTGATGCATTTGCCTGTTTCACTCTCTATAGAAATTATAGATCACTGAGCTGGTTGGCATTTTACCTGTTTTAGAGGAAGGACCATCAAGTAGATTTTCCCACTAACAAGTACTAAACTGCCAGTTTATCTGTTTCAAACTTTTTATTAAAAATCGAGGACAAAATATATTGTTATCCACCTTAAAGAAGCAGAAACTATTCCTTAGCACTCAAATGAAATATATTTTATAATCCTTTCAGGGAACACAGTTTGCAAACAAAATTAATATTAAAACGGAGCAAAACACAGTCCTATAATAGAACGTTCCAAGAGATATTTTATGGTATATAGAAGGTTTTTTCAGTCCTTATCCAAGGGACTACACATATATTATATACACATCCTCCCATACATAGGTCTTCATGTGCCTGCAATGGTTAAATCATAAAGCAGCAGCAGTAGCCTCCTTTCAGCAACAGTGCACTGCAGATAAGCCATATGGAACATGAAAAGTTTCCAAGTGCAGCAATCCATCTGCATAATATCCTTCATAATCTTTCAGAAGTTCTTTAGGAAAAATATTATCTCCTACTCGTAGTTTGCCAAGAAAAAAAATGTCTAAACTCCAATTACAATTCCATGATATGAAAAGAATGGGGTTCGTTTGGTCCACCTGCTCAAGCAGGGCTGAAATTGCAATTATTTCTTGCCCTGGGTTGCTCTTTAGAGCTTTAAAATTGGAAAGGATAACAGAAACTATTTCAAAGTCTTGGTGCTCAAGATAACTGAGCGTTATCAAAATATTATAATGCAAATAGCAACTATTGCCAAAGAAAACGTTTGGTGGGTTCTAAGGATTTATACTATTGTTAAAATACTATTCACATGTAAGGATATGGGAAGTGGCTACACTGGCTACCAGAACAGCCTTCAATCGCTGCTAGTATTTGTATGGAATTGCCATCTTATTTTGCTAAAAATCACCCCAAAAATACGCAAGTTGGATGAGCAAGTCCTTGGAAACCCCAGCGGAGATCAGTGTGTCCAACAGGAAGCAGGGAGCCTCTCCAGAAACAAGGGTACAGGGTACAACAGGCACAGCTCTATTTTTGCTGAATTAAAATAATTAGGACATAGGACTTCAAGAGACAAAGCTCTAACAATTGTCACAATTCCTGTTTTGAATACTGAACTTCTCAGCTGTGTGTCAAATACACTTCAAGTGGTTTTCCTTGCACAACCTTCACTTGGAGAGAATTCTTCAAAAGCCAAAGCAAGCCTTGGAATACTGTCCTGACTTAACAAAAGGGGTGGGAAATCAAAGGTGGGACCTTGAGACAGAGAGAAAAGGCTGTACAGGAATCAGGGACAGTGAAATATGAGTGAGCTTTATCATGTGTAATACATGTCACCACTGGATGAAGACTGGCTCTGGCATGCTTGGTTATTTTTCTTTTTAAAAAGTCACTGTAGTCAGCAAGTACTGAATTGTAAGTTATTTGCAGGAAGGAGCAGGGCTCTAAATGACAGCAGTTTGTTATAGTTACAGAAGAGCTTTCCATGGGACAAAGTGTAACAGCTTTGATCTAAAGTCTTCACAACATTCCCAATACATTTCAGGAGTTTTTAATTAAAAATGTATTATTCACTTCCTATTGAAATTATCTGAAAAATATTTCCAGCAAAACACAGTTTCAGTTAAGAGAGAATTTAACTACCCTGACTCACATTTCACAGTCTACAGTGTAAATCACAGACATGTAAGCTCCCATGTGAAATATCCCATCACTGATATGATATTAAGAAGATGAAATAACTATCCCTAGTAGGTCACAAAATGACCTGTATGTGTATTGGTTTAGAAGCATTATGAAGAACAAGAGAGACATGATATGATCTGGTATTTATACATGGTAAGGGCTGCTAGGAGGTTCAAGGTCTGTCCCACAAGAACCACCACCACAAATACTGCCTTTATTCAGGGGCAGTTACTCTGCTAAACAACCCAGATGAAAGTGCCAACACCAAATGTCATTGAGTGTTTACCTGCAGTAAAACCCCAGCCAGGCACCACCCCCAGACTCCCTGGGCCACTTCTGCAGCACCACCAGTCTGAGGCCTGAACATTAAGATTATTGGAACACAAAGTATTAAAACCTTCAACAGAAACAGAGCCTGCAAACGTGCTGAGGCCCAAAAGGCAACTGGAGGTGACACTGTCCCTCCTCTGGACAGTGATGAAGAGCACTGATGAGGCAGCAGCATCTCTGTTGCCCCTTCTGCAGGATGGTGAATCCTGCCAGAAGACACTCCCTAACCCACGAACCTGCAAGTGGAGAGCTGGGACTGCATTAACTCTCCACTGAAATCCAGCCTACCATCAGAAAGAACAGCCCTTTCTCTCACTGTAGTTGCAGGAGGTGCTTTGTTCTGGGCCTATTCTTTCCAGGCACAGCTTGTGTAAAGTCACTCACTCTTGATTAACAGATGCCACGGTCCTCGCTTTGAAACTGCAAAGTAAAAATACTCTCTTCTGTCACTACAGGATTTCAAAAGCCCCGAATTCTGCAGCAACACGAGGCCTGCAGAACACACGAGACCAGCACAGCTTGAAGAACTTGTTCATACAATAATTCTGCCTTTGTGTGAGTGCCTGCATGAGCTGCAGCTCTAACAAGCACTGAACTGTTACAGATTTGCTCGGAGTCAGTTTTCAATGCTCCTTACCACGACGTCTCCAGAACAGCTCAATGCAGAACTGAATCCCTGACATGTGTTCCCTGAGCAGTGAGTGTGAGAACTGGACTTGTGTGTCTGCCCTAATTTCAAAAATAAAAACATTCTCCAAACACAGCACAGGGTCACTTGGGAAAACAACACTTGCACAGCTGGGAAATAAATACAGGATTTCATAGCTCAGGAGAATCACTGCCCACTGCAGGGCAGACTCTGCAGAGTTTTCAGTAGGCAGGTGCCATCCAAAGGCCTAACAGGGATTTGGGATTCTGGACCTCCCAGCCTCCCGAGGAGCCATCTAAGATTCTAAAGATGTACAGCCTGGTAGGCTGTCAATCCTCACCCCAGTGATTAGCTTTTTCTGTTAGTTTATTAAACAATGAGAACATCACAGCACATTTCAGTTCACAGCTTCAGAATAACCTCAGTGGTGTTACTGTCCCAGGACTGTCACAGGGCAGAGAACAACCTGAACTGCAGCTCCATAAAATGACTGGTGGTAACACACCAGCCAAGTACAATCATTATTAGCAAGAGACTTTAGAAACTGCTATAAAAAGATGCATTCTAGACAAACTTCAGATATCTGGATGCTTTAAGCAGTGACTAAATCTGGAATTCATCAAAATTCAGAATCCCAGTACAGCATGGCAAATTTAAAGCACCAGCACTGTGTACAAGAGGTAGAAGCAATGTTGTATTCTTAACCCTGAAACACTCAATTTAGTCCCTGGTTCAGACACAAGGGAAGTGCAGCTTTAGAGTATTGGCAGGGAAGCCAAAGTGGCTGCAAAAAGAAAATTAAGTCCATCCTACTTCTGGCAATTCTTTCTGGATCAGCAATGAAGGAATGCAAAAGGACATTAAGTAGGAACAAAAACCTTTTCCTAGCACTGTCAGCTTGTTTGAAGTCACCAACATTTAAAAATAAAGACCCATCAAGATTCGCCATCAGTGTGTCCAAAGTAATTTCAGCACAGCCAAAGAATTAACAGAATATTTCAAAGTAGAACTATACTACCAAGTGCAAGACATGGAAAAATTAATGACAGCAGTACACAGCTGAGAAAAAAATTACTTTGGGGATTAAGTGTTGAATGTAATCCCTGAAATTAAAAAGAGGGGGTAGAAATAAGAGACAGACACCACAAGGAGTGGTAACTGTTGTGTTCAGCACAAAACACACAGGTGTCTTCTGTCACTGGATTTAAAATACATATCTGCTACCTCAACCACATTTTAAGTTGTCAAGGTAGCTCTTTCTTCTGAACACAGGAGTGGGAACTGAAACCCCAAAGCTGACCCGGTTTATGAACCAGGTTTATAGTAAACACTTCTACAAGAAAAAAAACAGATTCAAACCACTCTACACAGATATATAAAATGTGTGTGTGTATGTATATAAAAGCTTTTGATGACTCATATTCCAGACCACTTCAGTTTCAAGTATTTTCTCTCTTTTTAAGGTAAGCTAAAAGAGATTTTAGTCCTTAACCACACATAAACCCTCCTCAATCACCTCCCTAAAATGGCTCGAAGGCATTTGTGTGCCATCTCAAATTATTTGAAATGTTATATGCAGTATAATTACATTTACATAATCATTTAGCAAATCAAGCCCAATAATGCCTACACTTGCTCAGCATCATGAGTAGATTACCAAGTCCTTTCCCTACTTCACTGAAACCACTTTCAGGCTTCTTCCTTCTTTTCAATGTGCAACACTTATTCCCACAGTGTTTGGAGACCAAACCCAGTGGTTTGAACAACACAAACACATAATATCACTACTCATACATGCTCTTCTATCAGCCCAAAGCTTTTTGCTTTTTTCTTTCTTTATTCCCCTTTAGTCTTGCAGTTCTCCATCTGACAAATACAAAGGAATGCAAAATGATATTCATGGACCAGCACTGCCAACCCCCCTATAACCTCCAGTGTGTTTAACCATCAGCATTCCTGGTATTGCCTCACAGCAGCACCTCAGTGCTACAGAACTGTGTTGATATTTCATGTAAATCTGGAGGTCCCAGTCACCTCCACTGAGCATCAGCTTTCATTTTCAACCAAAGCTGGTTGCAGGGCATTATCTTTCTTTTTAAAATACATTTAAAATATCACTGTGTAATTTGTCTTCTGAAACATTCCAAAGAAAAAAGTATTTTGAAGAATTTGACCCAATTTCCACCATCATCCTCTCCAGCTTTGAGCAGCAAAATATGGAAGCCCAAACTGCTCGCCAAATCCATATTAGACTGGATACACCAAGGAAGGAGGGAAGATCAATTAACTGATGATCTTTCTCACCCAATTCTGTGTGTGTACATCCATGTATGTATTTAGATACGACTCCCAGGTCTGCAATTTCACATGAAATCCACCCAAATTTGAAAAAAAAGAAGCAATGAACCAATTCTGTGCTACCAAAACAAACTACTCCACTTCCTGACACACACCAACAGTTCATTCAAAACACACAGTGGTTCTTCCCAGCCTGGAAAAGCAGCAATGCTGGGGGGAGGTGGAGAAAGCTGGATTAAAAAAAACAAAGCCAGAGAGCTTTTGGTTTATAAACAGAGTGTTTCAACACCAACTTTTGTGTTTATGCTCCCCACACTGTCACACTTGTCTCTTGGCATATGCTCCATCTGGCTGGGGAGATGCATCTGCCGCTTCCTGCTGCGGGCTCTCCACGTGCAGCTGAGCACCAGCCACCCCTCACCCCAGGCACGGGGGGACTCAGCAATCCCTCACAGCTCTGCAGCAGAACCTGGTGAAAAGGCAGGGATGAACATGCCCTTCCTGTGCTCTAATCCACTGCCTGTTACCTGCTCTCTGCCTAAGCCATGACACAACCACTGTGGCACCAATGCTGGTCCCCATTAGAGTTAGCATTTCCCATGGTAAGATATTTAATACACATCCCAGTCACTTGCTGTCCTTCCACAAGAAGGACTGTGTTTGCAATAATTACATGATATAGTTTTGGACAGGGGGTTTTTAATACTTTCAGTTACAGTTTGTATTACAGCTCATTGCCTGTTTCAAGGACAGCTGTCAGTATTTGGGGTATAACCTAAGCCTTATTCAGCACATTATCCTACACTGCAAACAGCATCAAACTACAGAGCACAGAAGAGGCTCATTAATTGACACCCACCCAGAATTCTCAGGGGCACAGATGCCAACTGGAAAAGTAGGTCACATTTTAGACAGGCTCCTAAAAATCAACTCACTGCAGGCTGATGAGGTGATGTGATGGAACACGCACAGCCCACCAGGGCCACGTGCAGGTGAAACCAACCCTCGCTTTGCTGCAACACTCCAGGGAAATAAAACATGGAAAAGAGAGGAAAAGCTGAGCTCAACAGGCAAGAAGAGCTTCCCAGGAAAAGGGAGGCTGGAAGAGAGGGAACAACTGAGCAACTGCTGCTTTCTGAGGCCCTCATGGAGGGTAAAAGGACCCAAAATGGAAGTGATACCTTGTCAGAACCTGGAATAATCTTAACAGACCTTGCAGTGAAGTGTCTGAGTGCCTGTTCATCTCCCTCTTTCCCTTTGGATTTAAAAATGATCAATGCTCAAGGTCTCAATTGTCTTTTATACACTAAAGCATTCTGTTGACCATATGGATACAGAATCCTGATAAAACCTGAAACCATTCCCATTTTACTCTGCAAAAGTACTACTTTCTTCAGGAAAAATAATTGCTTGTCAAGAATAATCTGTTACAGGAAAAAAAATCCATGAATATTAAAGCATCAAATGCTTTAACACCTACAGCAAGTCCTTCAAATCACAGGCAGCACTTCAGTGTAACAATCTGCAACTCTGCCATGGTGGGTTTGTACAACCAAATACATGATGCTGATATTTCAAGAATTCCAAGCACACACAGTGAATGAAAAATCTCAGTTTTTCAATCTCCCTACAAGCCCCATCTAACCTGTGCAAAAGCACTGCCTTAGATACAAATAACCACGAAAAACTAAGATGAATGGAATCTTACAACAGCCCAAAAGCTCTCTCACTTGATGTGAGAAGTATCACATTCACCAAGAGCAAGAAACAGCAGATGTTTTTGAATGATAACTTATATTTCTGAAATCATACAGAAAGAGTATTGTTTTTCTTTTATGAGGCTTAAGGAAAACATTACACTCCTCCCCCCTTGAGTCAGAGAGGGGCAGGAGATGAGCACAGATCCACTGCCCTCACCAGCATCAGCTGTGCTCACCTCCCCTGTTTCAGAAATTAATCTAATAAACCAATTAGACCAGTTGTGCCTTCTCCTCACAAGCAAGGAAGTTTTTTTTGCACACACATGTGTATGTTCTGAGGATTTCAAGCCTTTCAAACAATCTTGTTTACCTGATTCATGTGGGTTTTTAAAACACAGTAAAACAGATTCAAAGAGGAAAAACAAAAACAAAAAAATCAAGGATCACAGAGGTTGAGATCCAGCTCAAAATGCCACACAAATTCCAGGCCATCTGTCACAGGATCTTCTCCCTTAATGTACAAATCACAGGGAATGGTCCATCCCCAAGTATTCTACTGACATCAGAAAACTAAGCTTACATTAAAACTAAATTCTAACTCGCAATTCCAGCTATTCAAAAGTCTGATTCTGCCAGGATGGCCTAAAACCCACATTCCTTACACCCATATCCATTACTAAGCACCAGGTAGCTCAGAAAGGAAAAAATTACAATGAAAAAACCCATGGCAAGAAATAGGTAAAAGAAGCCAGGTTGGCTTGGCTCAGGTTGGAGGGTCTTAGAGCACCCTGATCTTGTGGACCCCATGGCAGGAGGCTGGAATAAAATGAGCTTTAATTCCCTTCAACCCAAACCAGTCTGTGGTTTCACAACAAACCAATGTTTATTGATAGGTGAAGTGCTTGGAAATTGAACGGAAAACACAAAAAAAGGAAAAAATGGAATACTAACAAACTAAAAAGAAATATGGGACCAACATATAAAAAGTTCAAAAAGGTTGGAACAGAACAGGTCCAGGAGAGAACTGAGCACTCCCATCTACAGTAACACGTACAGTGAGAGACACGAGGGCATGTATGAAGAAAAATTCCAGTATTCATTTAAGATGCCAGTGCTCTCCCTCCTACTATGTTTTCCCAAACATTCCAGCAGCAACAAGCCCAAGCTCTGGGCACATAAAAGCAATTCCTGTGCCAAAACTGAGCAGGAGACAACTCGAAGGGGAAGTTGTCTCATCAATTTCACTTAATCATCTACAACATTGCCGTGTCCCCAGGACTGACAATAAGGAACAGCAGATTTGTTTCTTCCCTTCTGTGGCTTCTGAGTTGGGTGGGATCAGCTCTCCTGCAAACCCACCAGCACCACAGTGGGGCCAGACCAGTTGATGGGGAGTCTACATCACAATAAATGCCAATTGTCACGTTCAAGGAGGAAAGTGAATTACTAAATCGAGATCTATATATCAGCTATAACTCCTTAAAATGGAATGACTTATTCCAGTTTGCTTTAGTAAGGATTTGACAGAATTTCAGGTGCTTTATTTGTAATTTTGATTTGTTAAAATAGAACTTCTACATAAGTACAATTCTGTGTTGTTCTTTCAGCGTGTTTCCAACATGCTGGTGATGGAACTCAAACTCTATCACACTCCAAATACTCATTAAATCCAGAGATCAAAAAAGAAAAGAATCAAAGCCATTTCACAACCAGATTAAAGAGCACACAGGGCTAATCTGAAGAGATAGGAAGATGCAGTCCTAAATTACACCATATCTGAAAAACAGGAATCAAGTCCCAAATCCCACACTAATACAATACAGTGAACCCTCAGAGGAAAATTAGAAATAATCTGCAGATGAGTCCTTGCATGTTCCCCCAGAGCATGTATGCACTGATATATAACTGCACTTCTTATGCAGCTCTCACCAAGAAGAAGAACCCCAAAAGCTACAGCCAGCCTTGTGTAGAATTACTTTGGAAGAGTCCTTAGTCCTTGTGATGTGAAGATGCACTTTACCAGGAATCATAAGCCTTGGATGAAGAACAAAACTCAGCCTGACTTGCATCCCTGTGTCAAACATCTGTCACAACCAAAAACTCATCCTGAAAGGAGCAGGTTTTCCCTTCCTCTACAGTGGCTATCCCTCATTTATGCTAATCCAGGAACTATGTAATAAGCCTTCAACTCTTCATGGCTTGTATTATCCCTCTCTTAGAACTCAATGCTGGAGACAGAAGTTGGGGAGGGTTTTTTCTGATCACAAAAGACAGTTGACAAATTAGCAGAGAATCTTCTCAGAGAGAAGTAAGGCATTTGTGTGTATCTCAGCTCTGTCAGGCTGAGTTTTGCTTGAAGACTCATTTACAAGATCAGCCAGTACCATCCCTGTACTCTGATCCCCTTGGCAATTGACTCTTCAGCTATACAAGGCTAATCATTATTCCAAAATCATTCCTAAAAAGCAAGGCATTTGTTCAGAAGACAACCTCAGAATTTCAATGAAAGCCTGAAGTCAGCCACCTGTTTGGGTCTATTTACAGGACTGCTGGAGACACGACTGATCTGAAATGCAGTTACAGTACATCAGGGCTCCAATTGCCAAGAAAATCCTTGAGTTCTACTGCACCTAATTTAGAAATTATGTACTCAAAAGAGTTTCTATTTAAAGCACAAGCATTATAAAAGTAGATGAAACCAATACCTTTGAGTAAATATATTCATGCTCTTCTATTACTGCAGAAACTGCAGTGTTTCTACTGCTGGTTTAACTCCCATACAGAGGGAGTGGACAAATTGGATTTGGTTTGTTCCACAGATTCTCTTTGTATGGTTTGGATTCCTTTGGGCTGAGCAAAGGGCAGCAAAGGCTGGGGCTGATTTGATCTGTGTTCGAGATCTGACTGGTGAAGTTGCTGCTAGCTGAGAAGACAGAAGGGGCCAACCCTAACTGTGTGTTAGGCTGAGGGCACTCTTCTGACATTGTTCTTCATCCAGTTGATTTTTTTCCCAATTAAAACCTTGAACAGTTCTCCTCCTCCCACCCCCAGAACAACAACCATCTTTCACACCTCTATTTCCATTGCCAAATGTGATTGGAACCAAACATGTTTCCCAGAAACTGGCAGGGGGTGGAGGGCAGATGGGAAAACAACATGGCTGTAAAGACAACTTATTGCCTGAGAGAAACCAGACTAAAAGCAGCAGCTCACATTTTAAGACAAAGTACTCAATAACTTGAAAACATTTGGTCAAAATATCTTAAAATACTCTATATGTAGCTCTATATTTGAAGAATTAAGGTGTGTCTTTTCAAAATGTTACCTCAACGATATCTGAGTTGGTTCTGCTTTCGTGGGGCTCGTTGTATTCTGTGTATTTTAGTAGAACTTTGTCCATATCAGTGCTGGCATACTGAAAGAGTTTGTTAGAGCTGTTAAAAATGATGAGTGCTATTTCACAGTCACAGAGAACACTCAGCTCATAGGCCTTCTTCATTAATCCAAACTTCCTCTTGGTAAAGGTGACCTGCAGAAGAAAGAATAATGACTTGTTTATTTTTTTAGACACATGACAGGGGTTTGAAGGACCAGAATGAGGGGGTACACCCACTGAGCCTGCACTCCCTAGGATTAGGTGTACAAGCTTAACAGAAGAACTCACTGTAACATATATGCTCTAGACTAGACTGAGCTAAGCAATTACACACTCCCAACCCTTACACTGGTGAACAACCACACAGGAGTTAAATTTGGGAGGATTCTCTCCTGTATTTCTTTCTGTTCAACAAACTTGGGCTTTCAAAGTTATCACAATATTTGCCTCTGTGGTACTTACAACCTTAATTTGAATTAAATTGAAGAAAACAGCACTAGCAATGGAAGTTGCACTGTTACTGCAAAATAATATTTCTAATTATGCTAAGATAAGAAATACTCTTTTTTTGCTATTAAACCATCTAATCAGATTCACTTATACTTTCAACTTATTTTCTGCCACTTGGAAACATTGTGAACCAATTGTTCTGTCCTGTCAGAACTGCTGTGGGGAAATAAATCCATTACAGACCATCACAAAGAATCATTTGTCCATCAGGAAAGGAGAAAACAGTTATAAAAGTTACCACTGATTATGGGAAAAAATGTTTAAAAAATGATTCCTTCCACAAGGCACCAGTTAAGGATATAAAAGTTTCAATGTATTTGCCACCCCCAAGGAACAGTTCAGAGCATGAGTCTGTGACAGGTGAGTGACCCACACACCCCACATTTCACAGACAACAGTCAAGGTGCTTTTGCAAGACAGGGATGAGGTAAGACACAAGAAACAAACCAGTTTTTTGGGTTTCTGTAGTTTATGTTAATTACCTGGGTGTACAGCAAGAAAATTCTATGCATACACACCTCAAGGCTTTTTTTTCCTGAGATGATTTTCATGCATATTACTTTTTTAATTCTATCAATAATACAAAACACATACTCTTCTTCCCACCACACAAATAGACCCAGAGGGAGGCACAGATCCAGCTGCTCCTCTGACACTTGAATTCCAAGACACTAAGGAGGTTCTGACCTGAGTTTGAGCAGGTATAGATAGAGAGGTACTGCTGTTCAGTGTTTGTCAGGGGAAAGGCACCATGAACAGGATGTCTGTGTGTGCTGCACAATTTCAGAAGGCATCAGACTGAAGGTTCACTTCCACTGAGGACCTGCACCATCCTAGACAGGGGCTCTTCATTTCCTGGCTGAAATGTTCTCTTTCTCACCTCTGCAAGGCTGCATTCCTTGTGAGATTCTCAGCTGGCAGCAGCTTCTCACGTTGGCTTTGGACAGATCCCACTCTCCCCAGCACTCCAAGCCCTCCTTTAATGCACATGGATTATTTTAAATTCTATTCTCACTTCAGAACTCAAAAAAAGCAGAATTAGTTCTGCAAATTTATCCTTTCCCCCCGCCCCCTGCCATTTGGGATCACACCAAAACGAAAAATATGTCTCTTTATTGCAGGTCAATGAGTTTCTCAGCACTATTTTAATATTCCTTAGCAAAAAATGGGTGAGGAGGAGACAGCAAAGGCAGCAAGATTGAGCTCCTTTGATATCTAATTTACTGTACTGGATTCTCTTCAGCTTAATGAAGATAAATGTCCTACAGCTCATTCAAGCAGATAAGGCTGCTTAATTAATAATACAATGACAGTCTCCTGACAATTGTAATCCCCTGGAGTAAGGGTCTATATATTCTGTTTTGAGCTCACACACAGTCCCTCAGAAATAAGATGCTTCTGACAAAACAGTAGTTTTCCTTCCCACATAAGTTACATGCACTTGCTCTGCAGGCAGAGCTCTCTCTCATTCTACTCCTATTTTCAAACAAAAACCCCTCAATATCATAATGAACACCTAACCAGGACATCATGGCATGTCCTTGAGTGACCAGCTCACACACCATAAAAAACCTGGCAGGACGCACATGAACTGAACTTTCTGCTCAGCAAAATAAACCCTAAATTCCCTCCTTATCTGGGTCAATGAAAGAAATCTCAAAGTCAATGTCTTAGAAATGCCCAAAGCCTCAGGATATTTTAGTAGGTTAGAACTCTATATAATGGTTACCAAACCACAGGACACCTTTGGGGTTGAAGACCATCGATAACTACACATGTACAAAATAATATTCCACTAAAATCCCCTATTTAATCTCCTTAAAAACTTTTAAAAACAAGATGCAGTATGTTTGTATTGCTGAATTTTCACAGAAAAAAAAACACAAAACAAGCCTAATTCCACTTTTAAGTCAGAGCTTAAAAGCTCTTCCTATTCACTAAACTGCCCAAAAAGGTGCTGTCCAAAAATGAGCCAGAAACAAAACTTGATTAACCTCCATATTTTGCTTCAGTCACACCAATGGTACAAGTGGGCTAAAATGTGAGACAAATGCATTGATTCTCTTCCTCTCCATTGTTTCAACCTGAACAATGAGATGGAAATTCAAAAAACAAAAAAAGAATTCCCCCTGAAAGAAAGGGGGGGAAAAACCCACCTCACCAAAGTTAGGATAGAATATTTGTATTTCAAAAAGAACAAAATCAAGCTTGTCCAAGTTACACCAAGTAAGTTAATAAAAGGGATAAGGAGGATCACTTTCCACCCCTTCAATGTCCCTTAAGTTCTAGAGCAAGATCTTAGAAGAACTCAAGTTATTAATTCATCTCCTTTTACTACGTGTACTGAAGACATTTATCTACATCAAACATACAGTCACTGGGTGATTAAAGCTGTTCAAACACAATACTTGGCTCGCTCCCAAGCTCCAATAATACTTTTCTTGCTATATATAGACTTCTCAGAGTTTACATTGCTTTAAAGTGATACAGGGAGAAAAACAATCCTGATTTCACAAACAAAACAATGGGCTCTGAGCTGATGTGTCAGCAGTGACAGAGTCCCGTGGCACTCGGACACTTCCCCCACATAAGCTGGGGCTCAGAAGTTAAAAAAGCAAATCAAATACAGGGAAGGGGATGGAGAACAACCAGCAGTACACCTCTATATAATCCATGTTTTGCATGGATCTGGAATTCTGGGCCTCTTGGCCACCAAAAATAATACAGCAATACTCCAGAAGGTTTAGGGGAAAGCAGCAAGAGGTGTGGAACAAACTCTGTATTAAAACAACTGAGTAAGCAAAGCTGCTTCAGCCTGAAGAACTGACTGCAGGAGAAAAGAATGGCAGAGGGTCACAGGAAAAATATGGACAGATTACACAGGGAGTCACTGCTGCCTCTCCCACACCACAGCTCAGGAACTGGCAGAACCCTGACAAAGACCAAATGAAAAGGTGTTTCTTGGAACAACAGGTAACAGACCTGTAGGAAACTCGAGACAAAAGATGTCAATGCTGCCCCATTGTAAGGGCTCAAAGGAGAAATGAACACATTCCCTGGTGGAGGGTGGGGAAAACAAACCAAAAAAATCCATTAATGGTTACTAAATATACGGAAACCACATCCAGCTCAGGAAATCCCTGAGCTAAGAATAGTCAGGAGCTGGAAGAGGATTACAGAGGCGTGTGACATGTGTGGCTCCAGCCCACACGGATCTGCCTGGGACTGTCACTGGACAGAAGACACGGTGACACCTTCGCTCTGAGCACCAGGGCTGGCCCTGCAGATCACAGCCACTCCCACAGCAACTGGCCTCGGAAATGGGAGCTTCCACATATCCCACGGTGCATTTCAATATAAAAATCTAAATTGCCACAATATTCAGGTTAAGAGGAAACACCACAGCTGGATTTACCAATCTTTGGTGCTTTTCAAGCTCACAGTCACCCCTGTCAGGGCAAGAGCAGCCAAGGCAGCAGCTTTCCCCAAAACACCCCCTTCTGAGCACTCTTACATCTGGGCTGACAATTTTTAAAGATTGTTGCAGCAAACAGCTCTTACAAGAACTATAAATCATTGCTTTCACATAGAATCATGTGAACAAGATTCATTAGTGTATCCCAGTCCACAGCACTGACAAAGAGCTGCAGCAAACACCTTCACCAGATCCTTTCTGCATTCCTCATCCTTGCTGTCTTCAGCAGTAAGAGTTCCCAGTAACTCAGGGGAGGTGACTGCTTCCAAACACTCCTCCATTTCAGTAGGAACAGCAATTTTACAGTAAATACAATGTAAAGTAGCAACTCTTATTACTTATAATTAACAATCAGTCCCCTCTGTAAACCCATGGAATAATTTCTGATTCATGTACTAGCAACGGTATCTGTAGAGAGATGAAGAGAAATCTCAGCTGTAGAGCAGTGAATTAGGACAAATGCATTCAAACTCCCCATTAATTTTTAGGACTCCTGATGAACTTGTTCATGCAGACTTCTTGTCTCTCACCTGTCTGTTCCGCTCGTCCATTATTCTCGTGATCTGTATTTTCTTTCTCCCCATTTTTGGCCTCTTCTTTCTTTTGCTTTGCAATCCAGAAATACACTAATCCAGGAAATGGCCCTCTTCAGTATTCTAACACATGATACAGTTTTCTTTTACTTGTCTTCAGCTTGAGAACCGGCTCCTATTTCTTCTTACAAACACCTAAAAAAAAAGAATTGAAAAAAATCAATTTATATATTACCAAAGGGGAAGCATCACTAAAAACCTGGAGAGTCATAAAACATGTGCACCATAAAATTTCAGTGATAAATCAAGTATTTTCATTAGTGAAAAATTATAGTATATACTCTCGTTCAAATTAAACTCCAACTGGTTTGCAGCTTTCTACCTACAGACTTAAAATGACCAATAATGACAGAGTTTCAAACTGGATGCCTTAAAAATCCACTTGTCAAAGGGGTGGTGCTCATCACGCTAAGCTTTAGGTTTGAGTTATCTGAGGTTTCAAACATTTACCACCAAGTTTTGGTAACTCCATTCTGTATTTTAGGAAACTTTAAAGTGAAACACTTTGTTTCCCGTTTCTCTTGTAAAATTATCATAAAGATAATGAAACAAAGCAATAAGAACATCAAGTTCCTGTTCCTAAACTAAACCACGTCTCATTTGGTGAGACAATATTTGGGGTTTCATTGGGAAGCAGGAGGGAGAAGGAAATAGGGAATTTCTTTACTTAAAAGAGACCACAGGAAACAACTTTGCAACAAAACTATTTCATGGCTACCAAGACACGAAAGAAGAATTAACACATAAACACAGTTCCTCTCTCTACAGTAACCTGTGAGTTACAATCTGCCAAAACCCACAACCAGTGCAGCACCTCTTCTATTTTATATTATTTACAAAGACAAAGGCACATACAACTTGAAAAGCCAGTGTGCCATCATAACTGAACCTGCACCAAACGAGCTCACAGTGAACAAACTACAAATGCACTTTCAGTGACAAAATTGCTAAGTCATAGTCAAACACCCTGCCTGAACTGCAGGATAACATTACCTGAAGAAAACTGGAGAACTATTTAAAATAAATCACCACTAGAACACAAACTGTGTATTAGAATATATAAACATAACACAGGTATGGTTTATGTATCCTACTCATTGCAAGGGGTGAAAGCAGCCCCAGCATTAGCTGATAACCTCTCTAACTTTCCAACCCAAAGCATCTCCTGAAATCCAGCCCTGCATATTTTAACACGGGTGTCACCACCATGTCCTCGAGGCCATGTGTGGAAAGTGGTGCAGCCACATCACCATCAGCCACTTAATGAGCAGAGACAGCAAGAGGCGATTAGTCACAGGCTACACTTCACAATACATCCAATTTACACCGGGGAAACAGCCACGATGTTCCTGGGAGAAAAAAAAACAGAGGTGGAGGAACATCACAGAATGAAGGGATGTCATTTTCTATTTACCTGACAGCAACAAAGGGCTGCTTGGGAAAAACATCGCAGAGTGCCCAACTCGATTTGGAAATACTGTGCCATGAAATTTAAAATCAAATCAACACTGAGACACGTCCACTGGGCTAAGGGATATGCACTAGATGTAGTTTACAGAAGAAAACATGCATTAGCATTGCATTCCTTTTGTTTTCTACACGAAAAATTCCTTCCAAGATGCTGCTAAGAAGGTATTAACAGCTAAAGACCAGATGAGCCAGCCTCCTCACAACCAACAGCACACAGCAAGTATTTCACAGGGTAAGCAACAGCTGGCATTTGGATTTATACTGGTTTTGTTTTTAAAAGAAAAACAGAAAAACAAAACCACACAAAAATATCCACTGCACTCAAAGCTTCAATTCACAAGACATTCAGTTCAAGTCAGCTGCCACACTTGCTTGAAAATAAAAAAAAATTCTCAGCTCATGCTATGATCACACATTAAATTTAGCTCTGCAAAAATCTGGTTGCCTCTCCTGAACATGCCTAATCAAAGGGCCTTTCTAAGCAGGTCCTAAAATTTGTTTTCTCCTTCCTGCCTGGCTTCATTTTTTAGATCTACCATGTATTACTGAAACAGCTCTCTGAACACAGAATTACCAGATTCCCCCCTCTGCTTTTTCAAAGCCCCCACCACCCTAACTAGCACTCAGTAACAGCCACAATACAGGAGACCCGAGATCCATCTGGTCCAGCACTTGATCCCTGGCTGCTGGCAGACATCACTGGGATGGTAAAGGAAGGACACAGGAGTAGAATTAGCATGTAACACTTAAAAGCAATATTTATAAACCATGTTCTCCACTTATTAAGTGGTTTTTGAATCAGGAATTCCTGGAGTCATTCTGCCTTCTGCAACACACATTCAGAAGCAAGTCTATGCAGTGAATAAAATAAGGAACTCAGGGGAGAACAGAGAGAGAGGAAGATGAACATGATGTGAGATTATGCAATATGTAGACTTAAGAATACAAAATAGAGATGCACAAGTGTTTGGTACGAGCTAATGGAAGGAATAGTAGCAGGGAAACATCATTACCTGCTCTATGTACCATCACACAAAGGGAAACAGGAAAACTGACAGTCATTTTCACTAACATCTTGTTACAGTTTTGGGGTGTCACTTCAGGTCTTTTAAAATGAGTATGTTCTGTTAGCCATAAATGCATCAACCTATTTCCCACTTATGACAGTCCACGCTCCCTCTCATCTCAGATCTGCTACCTTCTTCAACCTTCAAAGCTCTTCTCACTTAGAAATCCCAAATTCCCCTTTGCCTGTGTGTTCATCGGGGGGGTCCAGGCTCCCTCCCTCTCCCACAGGTTGCTGTGGGCACACAAACCTGCCTGGGGAACCAAAGGCAGCCCTGCCCTGGGGGCAGCATCCCTGTCGTGTCCAGGTCACACCCGAGGTGATTTGCAAAGCCAAGAACCAAAACACACGTTTGGCTGAGCTTAGGGGAGAAAGGGCCTTGACACAACTACAAACTCAGAGAGAACTGTGCAGGAAAAAGGCCCTTTTCATGCATGCTCAGAACATCCAAATGGGGAGTTACCCAGTGACACAGCATGTTCCATTTGAGCAATGGCTTTGCCTCTCTCCAATCCCTGATCTGAGCTGCAGCTTATTTTCTATCCTGACTGGCAACTGAACTGTGCAAGAGAAGATGTAACTGTGTCCATTACATGGTTACATCAAAAGTGTAACTATCAAAGTGGTAATTTTGCTAAATCAGAGTTGCATTGCCAACATACATCAGGTAGGATCCTTAATCCACAACACTATTTCATCCAGATTATCAACAACCTTCTGCCCCAACAAAGGAAAACCTGCAGACATATAGGAAGATCAACACACAACTATTTCTGAAAGTAAATGTGGAACAAACACAAAGTAACCTTGATGAAGGTAAAAGTTCTACTTCCTTAGGTGACAGAATCCAATTACAGTCACCAGAGCTGCTTTGCTTGACTGGCATAGGCACACAGAAGCAAAAATTATTTTATTTTAAAGCAGGATTCCAGGCATATATTAAACAAAACACTAAGAGTAAGCAGAGAAAAGGGGGAGAGCCCCACACACTTCGTGCTGAGCTTCAAACACAAAATAACATCAGCTTGCAATAACAGCAAAAACAATCGTATTTGTAGCTGCCCAAGTAAAAGCCTCTGTTATTGTTTAAAAGTAAACTACTCCCGATTTTCTGGATTTATTCCCTTCCCCAGTACATGTGAAAACACCACACTAATTACTGACAGACAACAGAACCACAAGCAGAAATACACCCTCCCAACTGCACATTGTCAGAAATTCAGATGAGTTCATTGTCAGGTTTGCTTATGGTCCCATGAATTGTGAGAGAGATGTAACTTTAAAGCAAGGAAACTGTATTTGACCTATTTAAAAAGGTTCTTTAAGGGTTCAGTGGAAACAGATTGTATCTGTGCAGAACTGCACAAGGTCTGAAAGCCTCCTGGCAGAACAGGTTAGGAAAAACTCTGTCAGAATTCTACTCCTTCCATTCATTTTCCTTTTCCTTCCCCCTGACTCTGCTTTCTTGAACCTTCCATTGCCCCGTGGTGGTTACAGGTTACATGTGACAGTGGCTGTCTCCTCTCAGCCCCTTTGCTGCACTGCACACAAAGGAATGAGTGTCCTGACGTCAGACGATTTGCATGAGAACCCAGATCTGCAGAGATGCAGCTCCCACTGCCGAGCCCCGGCTATGGCTTACTCAATAGCACACCATTTTTAGTAGATCAAGATTAATGGGTCTCTTTCTACTCTTAAGGGAGCCTGTGAAGACACATTTGCAGATTTGGCCCCTAAGCATGACCCGATGGGCACAGACTGCACCCACAGCCCAGCTGAGCTGGACACTCACTGGTTGTTCTGACACTTTCCACATTTATGTGGCCAGAATTTAAACATTCCCCTTCAGAACAACCTGTGGGAGAGGCCCATCAGCACGTGCTGACTGTTGTACACTAACAGAGCATCTCATTTTTCCATAGTAAAAAACATTTCACCCTCCTGCCCCACAGTCCTAAGTGGAAAGAGGTAGAAAAAACCCTGGAGTTAAATAATGTCTTCACCAAAACAATTGGTAAGAGGGCTGCAAGGAGCAAGGTCAAACATGATTCTCAGGCTCCGTTTCACCACCCAGAAATCAGAGAAAAGCACATTTTCTTTCTCAGAAGCTCGAAGAGAATGCAAACCCATACGAACTACACAACTCCAGACACCTTTCCTAAATCCCAAACTAGTTACACAAATGTGCTCACTCAGATTTGACTCTGCAGTGGCACAAGGTGAGCCACGGGATGTTATCCCTGTGCTCTACAGACACTGCACCTGCCCTGCTCCAGAATTCACTGCTTACACTTGGAGCTAATTTGAAAACAAGGATTCCCAGCAAAGGGGCTCCATGGACCTTTATGTTTGCCCTTAGCAGAGATCACACTCAGTTCCTTGCTGGGGTTTTTGCAGAGGTGTGCAAAAAACAGTAATAAAAATGTTTCCTACAGACACATGTCTATAGTCCTGTCACCACACACTGCTCCGAGCAATGTCAAATACAACTGTAAAACAATCACACGGCCACCCTTTCAAAACAAGGCTACATGTTGTCATTTATCTCTGCCTTCTTGCTGCACCACAATCTGAGGAAATGAAGCTTTTTTCCATCCTCAGTTTAGAAGCCATTCTTCTCTATCCAAGCAGAGCCTCCGAAAATGAGAGTGGCCTCATAGCTCCAAGGTCCTCATCACCAAGTGATACACAAGCATTGTTATAAAACAATAATACAACCCTTAGCCAAAATAACTTTTTTTAAAGTGGGACAACGTAAAAAACAGGAAGCCATAAACAATTCTTTATTGATATTCTGGTTTTATGCATCATAAAACACTTGCTTCTTTCAGCTGGAAGAACAACGCACATCTTTGGGTAGGAGACAATTTAAAGAAACTGCACTTTTAAGATCCGTGGAGTTCTGCAACCAAACATGGTCCTCAGCTTCCACATTGACATCAAATCTATTTCTGACCTTCTAGTTCCTAAGTTACACAGCTTTTCAAATTAAGTTTTGAAATCATACGAGAAAAGATCACAAGGTATTTTTGAGAAATACTGTCTTACTGAGGAACTGCACCTTCCAAGTGCCATTTGAATCTCCTGCTGCTCAAAAGGCCTTTTCTGCCATTCCCCTCCATGCAGGAAGTGCTGCCCAAGGTGGAGTGGAATGGCTGTACTTTCTTGCAACCAGAACTACAGAAATCTGAGCTGTATGAACAAACAAATTAAGATTCAAGTGCCTGCTTTAAAAGCCAGTTTTATTACTCCTGGAACACACATTTTTTTTAAAGACAGATTTTCCTGAGCTGACAGACTGGTTTTCAAGAACCATCAGCATCACCTATGACAGCACATGCACTCCTTATAACATGACAAAAATGGCCTTGTCCAGGAACAGGGACAGCCAGGAATCCTGCTCTACTTAGTTATTTTAAATAAATGGGTTAAGATTGCAATAATACTCAATACTCAAGCCATACACTTTGTCTTGGCCTCCTGCATAAATCCAAAAAATATGTATCATCCTATTCTGAGCATTTATAATTTGTATTCTCTAGAACCAAAGCAGACATTATTAAGCTATTCGTAAAACCATACATCTTTACTACATACTTTTCAAGTGACATTAAATTCTATTTTAGTATTCCCATCCATAAATCTGGTCCTGCTATTTTCTGAAATAATTTATCCTTACATTCTCAAAAACACATTAGAAAGTAAGATGTGGGAACTGCTGAGCTAACAGTGGAGAAAGACCACAGAAAGAGAACTAAACTTTCGATATTGGATTAGAATCCAATTTTAGATGCAAGCAGAATGCAAGATATTAAGTAATCACAAGAATACTGTTGCCAGACTTCTACAAACAGATTAAGAAAATAACTGCATGACTGAATAGCTGTCTGGAAAACATGCTCCAGAGAGTTTCTCAAGAAACTTGTTCCTAATTTATCATGTAATTTGTTGAAAGAAGTGCCTTTTCCATGGTATACAAAAATAGCCACAAACAAAGATGATTTGGGACACTGTTAACAAAACAAAACCCAGTATTTAAAAGCTTGGGTCAAAAAGACTAATTTCCTAGTGAATGAACCGCGGCCTTTACAACTCTCTCAGTTTGACCACAGTTTTACATCCTTTTACCAGATAAACCCTCCTTTCCCCCCTCCTGCATTTACAGCTCTTGTAAATTAATGAACTAGATACAGAAATCTAAACTTCAGTTTAGATACTCTTGCTCCATAACAAAACAGAAGAGGTTTTGCAGGTATTTAATTAGTTTAAAACTCATTACATCTTTCATAACTTGCCCCATGACAGGCTCAAAGTGCAACTGAAAGCATTAAAACACAGGTTTTGAACCCAGAGACACCTGTGCATTACAAGTCACAGAAGGTTTCTTTCCTGATGTAAAATATACGTATAAAATACATTAAATGTTTTTCAAGATCACAACCATTTGTGTCAATGCTATCCTGAATCTGTAATGGCAGTGGGACACAACTACCAGGTGGCCCCAAAACTGGCACAGAGCCACGGGTTGTGTTATTGCAACTCCTTTCTGCTCAAACAAAGGGAGCCACCAGATGTACCTTCCAAAATGCTGATAAGAAAACGTCTACCAGAGGTGGCTTTAAATTATACATCATCTCACCCACAACAAAAAGCTACTCCAGAGGAGCCCTCCTTTGTTACAGGAGACAAAACCCTGTGAAATTCATTTTTTATATTAATCTTGGGCTTGGGATCACCAAAACCTTGCTGCTGTTCTCAGCAGGGAAATTAATTTCCTTCCTTTAAAGCCAGTCTAATGACTCGGCAGGAGCTGACAGACACCTTCCCATGCACTGCTGATTAACTGAGCAACAAGCATCTCACAGGGTGATCAATTAAAAGGCTATTTTCATGGTTTTCTTCATCTTACAATAAGAGAAATAAAATACATTTACTGGACTGTTCAGTTTCCTATTAGAATGTTTCCCAACCAGAATGGAACTTTCTTCTGCTTTTGCAACAACTTAACACTTCATTAATCTCCAGGTTCACTGATGCATCTCCAGATAACACCTAAAACGTGTTACATACCGTTAAGTCATGGCTTTCAGAAAAAATATCATTGGGAAATCTATTTCCAGAAGTCTTCATATTTCCTCAGTTACCACAGTGACACTCCAGCTTTAATTACTGCTACCTTGGCTCGTTCCTTCTCCCATCTCCACGTAAGTTTATCACCAGATCAGAGAATGCAGATAATCTTATTTTGCATAGCAACACGCACTTGGCAGAGGTGCGGCTCGTTATCTCCGAGTTCTCACAATAGCCCTGGCCCACTTGTCACATCTCAGTTTATCTCGATGGAAATCAGCAGAGCACATGGAGCCCTTGCAGTCCCCAGCCCTCCTCACTGTGCAGGGACAGGAGATGCTTTCACAGCTGAATTCTCTTCTCAAATCCTGAATTCAGCTGCTCAGATTTCTCTGAAATGTGACACAACTGCTTCACGTGGGGTTTTTTGTCTAAGTGGTGACTTATCGTTTTCATCATTTTAGAGATAATTTAAAGTTCTGCTCTGATTTTTTTTAGCACACCCATGCCAGGCTGAACTCAGTGGGAGTAGCACTTTAAACATCAGCAACAACAGGTCAGAGCAAACTTAATTCGGGTTCCTGGCATTTCTACATGGACATCCTTATCCATAAGAGCACTGTCCTTCTTTCTGTCTCTGAGGACATGATTTAAGTTTATCACGATTAAGATTATCTCTTCTGAGTAGTACTGAAGTTTTTCCTGTGTGCTTTTTGGAGGGATGCGAATTTTGCAATCATTTAGAACCTCAACAAATGACCTAAATGTAAAGAACTGAATATTCATCAACACAAACGAGACAAAAATATCCCTCTGTATAAGCTCTGATTTATGGTAACCCCATCTCACACCTACATTAACCTTGCAAAAAAACAAAACCAAACCAAAAAAAAAAAAAAAAAAACCAACAAAAACCTGAAAGCAACATCAGGAAAACACAAATACAGTGCAGAGCTTTTACACATAGTTCAAAACAAAGCAAGGTGCCAACTGAGATAAATCAAACATCATCCTGACGTAAGACTTAGGTTTATAAAAATGAAGACAGGTAGGAAAAATAATCAGAACACAGCACATACTGTAGGGCAACGTTATGAGATTTATTACTCTTATCCTTCAAATATTCTCTTTAAAATTGCATTCCCATTTTGCAGGCTGCACTTCAGTTTCCTTGTGGCAAACGCCAAGCAAGCGATTCTGCAGTCAGGTAAACCAGTGTCTGTTCTCAGGATATGAAACCTGACTGGCACAGTTTCCCAAGAGCAGAAAAAACAGCACATTTCTCCTTAGGAAAGATGTATAGAAAATGCATTTGCCTCTTTTTTTTAGTTTGTCCTAATGGGGAAAAAACCCCAAAATAGAACATAAATTATGAGGGAATCTTACTTAACACAGAGTTTACCTAACATAGAAAACTGTACGAGCTTGGCAGTTCAGCAAACTTATTTTTTTGATTTGCAGAAAGACTTCTTAAACTCCATGGAGTCCTGAACACTCACTAGTGACTAAACTTCTAGTAATGATGCCTTCCTTTTTACAGGGAGGAAAACTGTCCACTGCCTACAAAGTACAAAGTGCTGAGGTAATGCAACAAACAGCCCCAGGACAGCAACTCCAACACATGTTCCTGAGCAAACATTACAGCAATCGAAAACATTTACAGCTGACTTCAGGAATGCCACGGGATCCAAAGGCAGCCACAGCTCCCTGTCCTCCTGCCCATACCTCAGAGCGTCCTCAAGCCAGGCTTCAAACCCCACAATGCCAGATTTTATGGAAGTTCTCAGCAAGGGACAAGTGTGAGGAGATGAGAGAATGGAAAATAGAGGGATTATAAACAAGATTCTTCCTTGCACACTGTGCCCTCGTGAGAAGGGTTTTGGCTTCCAAGTTTGGCTTCAGCAGTGGCTTTGTGACGCAGGGCATCGTGTGCTCCTGTTCTGGGCTTGGGAAACCTCTCCCCAAGGTTTAGCTCACCCTCTTATCAGCCTCTTCCTGATCCTCCAGATCAGCTTTGCCCCATGCTCTGCACAAGCCGCAGGCTCCAACATTCTTGCCCAACTCCCATTTGTGGTTTTTTTGTTTGGGTTTTTTTTACCTGCTATGGCAGGGAGGCTCCACACCACTGCTCGCTCTTACCAAATACACACTCCCAGCATTCCAGAGGATTCCACATACTACAGCTCCCCCCACCCTTTTAAAGGGAGCAGGGCAGGAAAACCAAGAAAAACAAAAGAGATCTCACACATCAAAGAACCTATAAGAAGCTTTAAATCACAATTATCCAGAAAGCTTTCTTGATAATTTATTCGATGTCTGATTAAATGACAGCATGCAGTCATATTGTTGAAGTGCAACAATTATAAACCAGACAGACACGACAACATAATGCTTCAAACAGCCTGCATGGCTCAGAAAGACACTCAGCAAACCATAAAGACGCCTACGTGTTTCTAACCAAGATTAGTGGCAAGTTCCTCTCTCTGTGGCTGCCACAGCCTTTGTTCAGAACTCAATCTCTGCTTTTAAAATTCAGATGCACCACCAGTTCCAACGTCTAAAGAATTTTTCTCTTAAAAACTAGACTCTATTTATAAGATATTAAAACCAAATTTCGATTGATCACTCCCTTCCCCGAATCCTTTCAAGCAAATAGTCTTTTTATATTGAAGTAAAATAAAGCCCCCTTACTGTTGGTGAGGAAGCTACAGCAGATCACAGGGCAGGTCCTCTCCAGACGTGCATGGAGACAGTTTCTAAATAATCCACAGGTTTTAGAATTTAAGGCAGACAGGTAATATAATAATATAATTAGGTACAGGTGGGATTAAGGCAGAAAGGTAGTAAATAATAAAATTAGGTACAGGTGAGATTAATCCTCTCAGCTCCAGCTCGGCTGTGATGAATTGAAAAATTGGATATACTGCATGCAGGCAGAACTGAGGCAGCCCCAGGGGACTGGGCAGGTGGTGCTGGGCACTCCCAGCCAGGGAACTGCGACTCCCCCCAGCTCTCCAATGCCAGCAGCCACTTTCAAAAGCAACCTGGAAGGGAATTCCTTATGATCCAAACATTTTATGGACCCAAGTACCTCACAACCCTTCTCTCAACAGTGTTACTGCCCTCCATTTGGACATCTCTATCTTTACAGATAATAAATCACAAGCTAAGATTGTCCAAATTGAGAACAGGGCAGGCCTGTTCAGGGCACCACAAGTTCAGTTCATTAAAACACATACCCCAATACCTAAAACCTGGTGTGGTAAACTCAATTTCTACTAAGAAAAGAAGTAAGAATATTATTCAGAATATTTCCTGCTTCTGCATATAAATCTTTTTCATTTTTGGCAGGTGATGCCTGGTAGTCTGGGCATTCACATGTCATGAACATTAACCCAGCTAGCTTGGATTTTCTTGTAAAAGTGTCACCTACACTACCCTGATGATGGCAAACTGACTCTTCATCTGAGAACTAATCTCTGGATACAAACTGTTTTTGAATAGAAACCTGATTCTAAAAATTAACTTTTGAAACTATTTTTCCTTAGCAATGGCAAGAAACAAGCAGAGTCACTTAACATGGCTTAGCTGAGAAGTGGACATTTAGGATGCTACAGTAACTCTCACTTGCCATACCTGCAAGACAGAGCAAATGTAAGATCTAACTATTCCACCTTTCTTGCAGACTGCTGCAAAGAGAAAAATGAAGTCGTTTGACCCTGAGTAACACCACTGCTCCACAGCAAGGCTGTGTGATTCAAGGGGTGGAGAGCAAGATGCATTAAAATATCTGATTTAACAGCTTCTGGAGTGAGAGACTCAATGGCTATAAATAGAAGAGAGCGTTCTCACCCATTTGTTCCCATTATTGTATTGAAAACAGAAATCCTCCAAACTTCAAAAATCTCTCAATTTCTCTTCCTGTCAACAAACCCTGACAAACAGGTTACACAAAGAGACACTGAAAAGGTCTGAGGGAGAAGATGCAGCTGACAGAAGTTTAAGTGAAGGCCCAAAGCAACTTTAATCAAGGTCCCAAACAAGAACAAGTCAGTGACCCACACACAAATACACAAAGCCCTTCTGATAAACTACTACACAAATAAAGTACTACATCACTGAGGAGCCCAACAAGAGCATGGAATATTGAGAAAAGTAAGAAGTTGCAGAAGTTGGACCTTAATGTACTCAAAAGGCAGCTGGCCTATTTTCAACTGCATTAAGTAGCCAGGAATCTGAAGCAAAGCCCAAACAGGCTGATTATTGTAGACTTCCCCTGCTGCAAATCTCTTACATTTAAACAAGTGTATTCATTTACCTTTGACATGAAACATGTAGATGCAAATTCGAGCTGTTTGAAACTGCAAGGGAGACATCTTCATTTTCTCTACTTGGCCAAGAACAATCTGATGCCCCAACTGCCTAGACCTGACAATAACCAGGATCCCCCAGGAATCAGACACTCTAAACGCAGTTGGCCATCCAGACCTGCAATTATGCATTAAGAATTAAAAGAAAAAGAATAATTATCCTCACTATCAAAGAAACTGCCAGAAATGCCAAGAACCAGCACTGAAACTGCTTCAGAAGAGAAGACTGCACGATCTCTTGAACTGCTAGATGGTCAGAGTGGACATCTCAGCATTTAATTATTGCATCAGAGGTTGAAACCTGCTCAGAGAACTAGAGAAAACAGTGCCTATTTTGCACACACTGCTGGATGCCTTCCATCCATGCTGTCATCCTCCTCATCTCTGAGAGAAACACAGCTCTGAGCCCCAGAACCAGATCTGAGCTGTGAAGAAACACACAGCAGTCAGTCGTGACTGACTCTTGAAGGTGTGTTTTGAAAAGTGCAGTTGCATCCCACCACAAAACCTGGAGACTGCCTGTAGTCCTGGCACGGGAAAGTGTGCACTGTGCAAGTCCAGACACCTCACCTTGAGCCTCAAGGTGAGTGGTTAAAACTACTGCTAAACTGCCTCACAGGAAGTGATAGACTTCTTTGGACACAGAAATGGTTTTCTTTATCTAACAGTATCATTAGGGAACACCAGAAAGGATCTGCAATCTTTTCCATTCCTTTCTGGGACGACAATAAAGCATTTTGTCTTCCTGAAAAAAACCCCTATGTACTTCTTTCCCTAAGAAAAAAACCCACTCATATATTAGATATTAAATATATCCATGAAAGTGGATTCTGTATACCAGAATGAGATGCTAACTCATTTTCCTCATTCTAGGTAAATAACCTGTGCACATGACCAAATGGAGTTACATGAAGAAAAAGTGACCCACTGGCACACAGCTCATACCCAGCTCTCAAGAAGAGCAGAGAAGCATTGCTGCACCTGCAAGAAATCTTAACTCCTCTTAGAAACCTTCATTGTTGGGCACTCGGGGCCCTCAGGACATGAAAGCCTTTCCCGTGCTCACTGGAGGCCCTGCAGCAGCTGAAGCAATAAATATTGACAGCAAGCTGGCAAACAGCAGCTCCCAGTGCTCCAGCTCCAATTTCACCTCATCAGCAGAGACACAGCCTGGAAGGTGCAGCACAGCTAGGCCTGTTCCTCTCCAGCACTGCTGCTTTTGTCTGCATTGTGTGTTTTCCCCTCACATACTGGTGTACCTGGAACACACTTGCTTTTCCAGACCACACTGGGATTTTGAATTATCTACTGAACAGCATTGCAACACAGATATATAGTAACACAGCTCTAACTCTGGCTGCAAATCACACTGCAAGAAGCTTTCAGCATCCAGTTCCATCCTGTCATGCTCTTACATGATGCTTTGCAAGTCTTGCACATGAGGCCACACATTGCTTAATAAAAACTAAACAGTCATAGCAAACACTCCAACAGCTGTATGCCAAAACATGAGATACTCTGGCAGCACTGGATTTTAATTAAGAAACTGTATTGATGACTGAGTTCTGCTTCTCTCAGTTCTCATCTCATCTCCTCTGCTTTGAGGTAGGATTACAGAAGCTGTTAGGAAATGCATTCAGACTTGCTTAAAGAAAATTGAAAACAAAACACGACGACTACAAAATTCTGTCTTCCCACTGGGAGAAAGAGAACTTTCCAGCAATTCACTCTGCATCCAGACAAACTGCAGATTGCTGGGTTTTTAGCAGACTTCATCCTGCTGCCAAGCTAACAGACTTTTAAATTGAGATTTGAAACAAAGACTTCTTAGTATAACCCAGAATCCTGAGCACTGAGTTGGACCTAGCTGTCAAAACTTGATTTTATGATTTCATCTGGAGCTCATACATTTTCTCCCTGCAGAGACACACCTATGATTATGGGCTATGTTTAGATTTGTAAGAATTCCCCAACATCCAGTGTCATCATTTTCCCCGGCACTCAGCTCCACTGGGGGAGGGGTGGAGACACCCTCCCCACTATAAACACCTGCCTGCTTTCAAAGGAAGATAGGGATCAAAACAAGCTCACCCTGTACTTCGAGCAGACACAGCTCTTAACATGTTACATCAACCCCACTCTTGGGGAGATTCTTCCTTCGAGCTTCTGGTGGATTTCCTTCCTCTTTGTCTACCACTGAATGGGCTTCGTTTGGATGGCAATATCTGATTAACCACCTCAGCGATCCTTGAGGGGGGGCAGGCATTTCTGAATTCATCACTTACTTAAAACAACACCAACCCTTCAGTACTCCACATCACAAACAGCACCACATAAAATCTTAAGGCCACCATAACTGCAGAGTTCAGTAAGAGAGATAAATGCACAGGAATAATAACATTTAAAGCAGCACCAAACTTTGGATTAAATAAGCTAAGATTTCTGCTCTCATATCCTAAGGCTGTCAAATCAGTCCCTTTGCCAGGCCATGCAAACAAAGTATTTATTCCATCTAGTGAATTGTCTGATTTAAAATCTCATTGCAGTCAAATAGGTGGCCTTGCCTAATTCTTTCAGTAGGCGTAACTGAAGCCAAAGTATTCCTGAACAGGATGGTAATATTCCCTAAAATCTTCCCATACTGAAGTGTGATGCTCTCAAGTCTCACTGTTCTTTTTGGAAGGAGTCCAGCCCCATCCAGCTGGAAGAAAGGCATTAAAGGGCAGAGCAAGCTCCCAAAAGAGGAAAATGCGTGACAGGGAACAGCAGCAGAAAGAGTTAACAGCAAGCTTATCTGTAGGGAGTTTTATCTGTGACATTTTATCCAATTTGATGCCACACAGCATAGAACAAAGACACAGACCTGGCTTTTTATACTTAGTAGATTAAAACAGACATTAAAAAGAAACTGGTTCTCTTTCACTTTTGAGGATTTCACCTTAAGGGAAGGTCTTTCAAGGATGCACATGGTATTCTTTGGGCTCCTGAAAGGGAAATGAATTAAGCACAAGACTCAGTTCTTGCAACAAAAATTTACTTAGAAGAGCCATGAGGAAGAGAAAGGTAAACCATGAATTGGGAATTAATAAATACTTGTCAATAGCACTGACAAACCCACTACAAACAGGGTGCAGCTTTTTTTACTGAAGGTCTCAGTTTGCACTGGCAGTTCTGCAGTGTCTCAGACCCAGGCTGCTATGGAAAAATAGGAACTCTAAATGGACCTTGTTGTTTTTGTGTGTTACTAATTCAGGAACTCGGGCAAGAGGGTTATTGATTTTTGGAAACACTTGAAGAGACCAACCATAGCTCCCAACACAATTACACTCTGCAGGTCTCAGAAGTGGTACACATGCTAAGATGCACAGCTCTGAGCACACAACACTGTTAGGCTTTATGGAATAAATTTCAGTTCTTTTATGTTTAAGGCATTTTAATGCTGCCTTACTATGTGTGTCCTTAAAGTACTCACAAGAAAATTCACTGAGCTTTCTTGTAATTTTTCTGCAAATGAAATATCTCCCAAAACTACAGAATTCCATGGAAAACACCAACAATATTTGAAGGACTTTATGGGTCCATAATGACAGTGCATCTACAAAAATACCATCAAAACCCAAAATCCAACAAGCCATTACCCAGGAGAAGGTGCCTACAGAGGCTTCTCAACAGGAAGAGGTGGGAAAAGCTCCCAGCTGGAAGATGCACAAGCTGAAATGGCAGCTGGGGGAAGGTGGAACCCTCCACTCCTCCCTTTCAGCCAAGCCTCACTGGAAGAACCTGTGATCTCCCAGCCTGGAAAAGAAGGGAACTCCCAAAGCATTCAGACCCCACTGGAACCATCAAGCTCAAGGAGTGCAACCATGCAAGTCTGAGCTCAGTAAATGCCTTAGCACTGTCAGAAATACCATGTCCCAGATTCAGTATTAATGCTGCACTCTGGTGCTCAGGTCCAACCCAGAACATTTTCACCTCTCTGGGCCCACAGGTGTCAGGGAAAAAGGGATCCTGCAGCTCAGAGAGGATGAGCCAGTCATCTCAGTCCTGCTCAGCACATCAAAGAAACCTTACAATGTAAACCAACATCAACATGGCACTTTCTGCAACAAACCAGAGGAGAAAATACTACTTTATTAGGATTTTGCATAAGTGAGATTATATTCCATTGAAGAGATTACCCACTTTTTAACCCTGAATTTGTGTGGCACTCTTCCCTGCTTATCATCGCCCAAATGGTGTCCCATCAAATCTGCAGAAGGCACATAACTGACACTTGAGCTTTTAAGCACAGATGATACCAAGAAATTCCGACAATATAACAGTACTGCCAAAAACTCACATTTGTGGCTTTTCTTACAGATTTAGTACCTGAGGATCAGACTGCTATTTTCAGATTTCATTTAGAATTTCATCTTTAGTCATCATGGCAGCAGAAAACTGAACCATACCAGGCAAAAAAAGTCCAAATAAAACACTAAAAAAATCCGACTGCTTTTGAATTCTGTCTCTTTTACACTGATATGCAGAGACAATGCTGCAGCATTCCAATTTCTGACTTGGTTCCATCTCAGGTACAAACTGAATCTCTTTGAATAGTTTGATAACATTTTATTTAACTGCCAGAACCCTGAAAACATTCAGAGAAATGTTAACTTTGGAGAGTTTCACTGTTTTATTCCCTGGTACAAGAGCTCATGGTTACTAGACACATGCATGCTAAATATATTACATGCTACCATGGCAGCAGGTCAGTTCTGCACAAGCTGCTTGTATTAAATTTCTCCTATAAGTGACACTAGAGTTTAGCTCTGCTACAGCAGATAGAGGAAGAGGCTTCACATTCCAAACTACCATCTGAAGGGAAAACTATGCCAACACAGTCCTAGAACGCCTGTGCTACTTTAACCCATTTACTATTTTAACACACACATGCAAGCCTTGCATTTATCTTCTCTATAGTATGAATTTTTAAGATTCAGAACTCCAGAGCTAATGGCTTTGTCATAGTCTCTTGCTATGAAATTTAAGGAAAAGGTCACACAATTATAGATTATAATATGTGACATGCAAGACTGATGAAGTTCCAAGCAGTGTTATTAACTGGGTAGGGTACTCAACCACATTGGAAATCTTTTACTGGTTTATTAAACTGCCTGGGTACCTGGTAACTATAGAACACATTTCAAAAAAGCATCATTGCATATTGTTCTAACAATCTCATAGCAGATGTTCTCCATAAAAGACAGTGGCATATTAAAAAACCCACACATTGTCTCTACATATATTGACATTATCTAGAAATACACACACTGGTATATAAAAAGTGCAAACAAATGTGAGTTGTCAAAATTAATGGAGCTCACACTAAAAATACTTTAGCATCCTCTGTCACAATGCTTTCCTCTGTCATCTACAGGAGAGGACACACTGCAGAGAACTCCAGCCTAGTGGGGGAAGGAAGGCAAACTCTTCCAAAAGCTGCCTCCAGACTAACACAGGGGGACATTTCAGATCACGTTTTGTGCCTTCAGATTGGAGCCTTGGAGGATGCCAAGATAAAAGGGGAACAGACTTGATCACAGAGGTCAAGAGAGATTAGAAAATTGTCTGTATTCTGCTGGAAGAACACACATTAATCCTTTTCTTTTCCTAAGCCTACCTCAAACACTTATCAGTAGGGGTGTAATCACAATCAGCTTCAGCACTGAGGCTGCAGGCAGAGGAAATCATACAGCCCTTTGGTAAATATTTAAGCAGTGAGCCCACATTAAAATCTCAGTGTTGCTCTCCAGTGCAACCATATCCACAGGGACCAGATTAAAGTTCCCACATACCTACTTGAACTGCAACTGTGTGTTTGCTGCAGCCCATCCTGACACTGCTCCTCTTACACAGAAACTTCATGAGATGGTTCATAAAGCCCTGGTCCTCCCTTTCCACTGGCTGAGGCACCTGGAAACCAGACAGAATTACCAACAGGTAACCAAGTTATCCACCACTAGGATAGGCTACAGGCAATTCAAGAGAATGGAGAGTGGCAAAGGTACAGATATACTTGGATTTTGAGGAGATGGTTCTTTAAACTAGATCATTATTCAGAGTCATTCCTTAATTAGTCTGCAGAGCACACCACCATTTATCAACTAATACACTGACAGAAAGATACAGAATACCACACTTTTACAGAAGAAAATTATTATAACACTTGTCATTTCAGCCACCCAAAGGTCAAGCACGAACTAAAGAAAGTCTACAATACAGTGCTGATAGACTGACCAGGTTCCATTTTGACATTAAACTTCTGCATTAAGGCATCACATTGGAGGCACAAAATCATCTCTGATATAGGAAAGTCTTATTTTTCTTGACAAACCAGGAGACACACTTACATTAGCTACACACAGAATATGTATTCATGCAGTGTCACACATTAGCACGTGACTGAGATGCTTTATCCGGTCAAACAGCATCACATGGCCCAAGTGCTAATACACAGAACTCTGCCTGAAGCTTTAGCATCGAATCTGGGCCATGTCTGCACTCACAGGTTTCTGTGCAGCTGCTCTAAGAGCTCCCCACCCCCGGCCCAGGGGAGCACAGAAGCTGTTGCTGTGAAGAGGAAAGCAAAAAAACGCTCCTCAAGAGCCATTCTTCACCTCTGCAGAGCTGTCACAAACGTGAGCCTGCTGAATTACCATGCTCCAACCTTGGCATTTCACTTGTTACTGCTCAAATATTTAAGCCATCCCTCTCTCATCTGAATCAGACCTGAACCCATCTTTTCATTACATTTGAAATTTGCTTCCATACTGATGACTTAAGAGTTACAAACCATTCTGACCTGCTATTAGCAAAGTCCCAGCATTAAAGAACAACACAAAGGAAGTCCCAGCACATTAGAAGTACTCAACAGTTAACACACACACACCAGATTCCTTCTGCAAAGAGAACAAACAGAACTAAAACCAAGAGCTACACTGATAAAAAACCCACAGAAAAGCAATAAAATAACTGAACCAGTGAACTTCAATAAGAGGACAAAACCAAGGAGTGGAATACACAAATACAACTTCTCTACAGCAAACATGTTTTTCATCTTTCTAAAGAACATGTTTCTGACTGCATCGTTAAAAAATGCAGCTTCCAGGTTTTATCAATACAGTAAAAACTAAGCAAACAGTGTTTCTACTGTAAGCAAATAATATTAAGGGGCTACAGAGAAAAGTTAGCCTTACAGATCACATGAACGAGTAAGAACAATAAATGCTCGATATTATACAAAGCATAAAAGCATCCCACTGACCTTGGGGTGATGGACGTGGAATTAAATTATCTGCAGCTGTGATGTGCTACAGGTTACTCTTATTTCAGAAGTAAACAAAATCCAACAGAAATCAAAACCTACCCAACATGATTATCAATGAAAGCAGAGCTTGCATAATGTAAACCTTTGCAGATGCTCTGACTTGTAGATCAGATAGTAATTGTTTTGTTTCTCCAGAAGTGTTGGTACCTAATCAGTCAGTTTTGGAGCATCTATTTTTCAAGACTTCAGGTGAAAAATAAAAATTTAAAAAAAAAAACACACCTAAAATATGCTTATGCAACATACCCAGCTGACTGATCTGGAACTTTATTCGGGAGAGCACTAAAAGACAAACACAAAATGGAAGGAAAGATATTAAGTAAAAAAAGAGATACTTGCTGAGAGCAGAATTCACAAGACTTTCTCAGGAGAAAACCCACTAGCACTTGAAGAGATAAATCTGACAAATCTCACAATGTACCCACTAGGAAATGAAATGAATGAAAGCTCAAAAAAAAATAGCAGAGAAAGACAGAACTGGGTGTGGTAGAAGTATTTCTTGTTTACTTGCAACTGTCTTAAAAAGAAAAGTAAAAAAGAAGAAACAGCTGAAGTCTGCCATGTTCACTCTTCCAGATCCTCACACCAACACTGGTTATAGCACTTCACCTCAGCCAAGTCACATGCCATGCCACAGCTCCTCTCCACAGCACTGTCCTGCCCTGTCACACTGACAAAGAACAGCACGAGGGATTGTTCAGCTGCACCCAGGCAGGCCCAGGAAGGTGAAGCTGTTTGCACCAGGGGCAGCAAGGAACCAACTGATTCAAAGGCAAGGCACCCATCTTTAATGTCCTCAGCAGCAACACACTCAAACCAAGGCAAGCTCTGCCAACAAAAATAACATTTGCTGCTAAAGCAGTGGATTAGCAGACACTCTTGAGGCACAAAAGTTCTCCAGGTCACAATTTACACTTTTCATTTACCTGCAGGTATCAGTTGGAGAACTGAAAATAAATGCAAAAACACACCTGCAAGAGAAAATGATTTCTAATCCTTTATCTCCTGTATTTGTAACTAGCAAGAGCTGATGGAATACATTTGGTCAGGTCAAATCACAACAGGCAGAAACTACCACCACCACCCTCCACATGACCTGTATGCTGGGCAGTCCAGAAGCCTCTGTCACATGTACAGACCAAAATGAAATAAAATTATTACCTCCCCAGCTTCTCTGATTTGTTGAAGGCCACACAAGCCAAAACTTTCTTCTCAGAACAGAGGCACCAATCTAGACCACAGACAAAATTTCAGAATAGCAAGTTTTACTGAAAGCCACGAACTTCATTGTAGTCTAATCACCTAAATTAAATACATAAACAAGATTTCATTTTTTTTTAAGGATGACTGATTTAAATTTGCCACATAAGTCTATTTTTGATGGTATTTAATCCAGCAACGCTTACTAAATCAGAAAATGTTCTCACAATACACAAAAAGTGACCAAACCACATCTAATAAAGACAGAAATGGAAAAAGAATAGAGGTTGGTGGGTGCTGCCATTTGTTTTACTGGAACAGATCAAATAGTTTCAGTGCTGTTCTGCTAAAGATGTAAAGAAGAGCTGAGACAGGAATTCACAGCTCCAAACCACACGAGCCCATGTGAGAGGACACATCCCCCTCAGAATGCAGGTGCATTGCCATCCACATGGTGCTGGCGAGTAGTCATAACTGAACACATTAACCCAGTTTCCCAAACACTTAATGATGATAAATATGACTCTGAAGGCTTGCTCTCCATTAAGAGACAGGTTTGCCCCATTTTGGTGCGACAGTTAAAGAGCATTTTGTGAAAAGGTGGATTTTCAGGATAAAAAACTAAAGGCTTTTTCCGTGTGGCATCCCGACATGCCCCTGACTGACACAGCCACATTAAACTAGTTTAAAGGTGCCCTGTATACATCTATCTACGTACATTTATCAAAGTAGAGCTTTACTGCTGATCTAAGAGGAGATCTGAGGAATTCCAGCTAAACACACTAACATGCTATTTTCCTGGATTTGGACTAATCCAGAAGACAGATATAATTAGTAATATTTTTCCTACTGTGTGCTGTTCAGTACAGTACCTTAACAAATCTTTCAAATGACAGTGTTATTAAGACAAGCCAGAAGGTTGCTGTACAGGACAAATAGCTCAGCTTGTACCATAACTAAGCACACTGCACACACCTTTTGGATGCAGAGCTCAGGAGTTTGGGTAAAGAACCTTCTGCATTTGGGGGATTTCATACCTAAATTGCCTTAGACTAGCAAAACAGCACCAGAACTCAGCCACCTTTTAAAGAAAAACTAAGAAAACAATATGGTAGTTATCTGCACTCAGTATCCGTGTCAGTCTGAGCATCCCTAAATCCAGTGCACCTTCCCACAAGCAGAGTATGAACTGCAGCCAGTGAGAAGGTTGAAACCAGAAATTGCAGAGCAGCATCTCAACCCACCAGAGCACCCTGGAAATTGAGTGGCAGTCAAAGTGCAGACCTAAAGTTGCATTCATTAGATTGAACAGTGAGACTTCAATATTTATTGTAGCTCTAAGAGAGAAATGCACAGATTCACAATGACTGACTGCAAATGCTCTCTAAACAATGATAATCCAATTAGGTATCACTCATTTAGACAGATGCATTAATTATGCTCAAATTGTCTCCTACTGCTAAAATAAAAGTTAAATAATTTAATTTTGAATGGAAATACAACAGAGGAGAAAGACACAAAGACTTGGATTAGAAAGTTTATGTAAATGCCAAAAAAGAGAAAAACGCTGCTCCCTAACCACTCAGGAACCATTAGAACCCTTCAGCATTTTTTTGCCCAACATGGTTTTACTCACTCTTTTAATTGTGCTTCAAAAGCTTTTGCTAAGACAACTTGTGTATTGACAACAATACAGCCAATGTCTGTATTATAAAGAAGACAATAGCAAGATCTGACTAATGTGTATTAAAGAAAACACATTCACTGCCATGGGAACCTGTCAGAATTCACCACTACTGCGAGTCGTCTACAGGAAGCCTTTCTGTGCTAAACTTCCTCTCCTAATAATTTCTCTGCTAATACTTCTAAGACATAAATATTAATAATACAGCAGGGAACAAGCACACAGGCAATGTCGTCAGCTCCCAGCATTTTCATCTAAATGGCTCTAACAGACACAAGGAGACAGAGTAAGAGCCCCACCACTTACGTCATCGATACAGCCAAGCATTTCACTGGAACACTGACACTAATTCACTGAAAACTCATTGTAAGTACAGTTAATGAATGTGGGAGAAACCAGGAAAAAAGAAAAGGAAAAAAAAACCAACTCCACTCACAACACAAAGAACCAAGTGCCACAAGAAATGCTGCAAACCCAGCTGAAAGGTGACTTCATCTAATCTGGTCTAGAAGTTTCCCCAGAACAGATTTGTTGTAACAAGCTAACTGTACTAAAATTTAACAGGAAGAGGCAAGTTCCACCTCCCAATCTCAGTTATAGTGCAACTCTATCTGTGTGCATAAGAGCCCAGCAATACCAGCAAAATAAAACTAAAGTTAAACATTAAACTACACGCAGGACTTGCCTGGTTACTGCCTTTCACGGGAAAGGCTCAAGGAATCTTGCAGTGTGGGCAAGACTTTCATGTACAGTGAAAACTCTTGTTCTCAATCACTGCAGAGGTAGCACAGAAAATCCTCCTGGAAGCACAACTCAGAAATTACCAGGAGAATTTGGTTTTAACTATGCCTTGCAGAGTCCAAATTAGTTTTCCAGTGAAGATTTGCAAATTCAAACACTACATAACAAAAGTACACCTTACAAGTCTTTTGCAGGGTTTGAGAGATGAAAATACAGGACCTCAAAGCATCAACTTAAAGGTTTAATAAAACCTTGGAATGAACAGTGCCATCAATCCAAAAAGAGAACAAACTTCCCCTAAAAAGCATTTTCCAGGTTGAAATAACAGATCTACATCTTCCCCTTGAAGTCATTGGGCAGCCAGTATCAGCATGCCCAGCATCAGCCACTGAGTCAGCACGAGCTACTATTACACCAAAGAGCTAATTGTAAACAAAACACTGAAATCCATTTTTAATCACTAAAAGCATGGCAACTTGGCACAGTTTTAGTTTTTTATGGACTTCAGGAAAAGTAGTACTCTTCCATAGAAAATACAGAGCAAATCACATCACAAGCAACATCCTGAATGTATTGTATATGGAGTTCCTTCCCCAGCACTGTAACAAAAGTATTCTAATCCCTTCTTCAAGATTGTAACAACCACAACAGCAACTGCAGCACAAGCTCTTCCAAAAATCGGTATTTTAAATGCAGAGCTTACCCCTCAGAACTAATGCACCTACAACAATCTTGTTCATTAATATAATTGTGGCCTTGTCCAAATTTGTACTTGTCTAAATAAGTGAAAATAGAAAATGAAGACAATTTTAGGAAGCATCAAACCCAGATACCCAATCCCAAGGAAGTATAAACATTAATGGCTGGACACTTGACAGGTCTGAGACCAGAAACACTCCTAAGTTTGCAAAAAGGAGTTTGAAATAAGATGAGGCTCACACTCTCCCAAGAGTAAGGGCCGATAAAATGAGCCAGACACACTAAAGAGACAAATACAAATAACAACCTTAGCAAAGGAACTGAATTTTGTATCTTCATTCCACTTGTATCTCAGTTGAAACAAAGCAGAGCTGCTTTCTCTTCATTTGCCTGCTGTCAAATTCCTGAAGGAAACCATCTGTAAGTCCCAGCACAGGTGACTGAAGGACTCATGTTCAAAATCCACTCCCTCCTTCCTCACCAGTGGCCCAAACACTGGCACATCTCTGGGGGCCAATATATGAAACCCGGGGACTGGGCTGGCTGTCCCCTCACTGTCCCAACAGATCAGACTATTTTAAGATAAGCTAATTATGCCCCTGAAGAATCTTATAAGCCACTAAGATTAAGCAGAAGAGACCATGAAGAATTAAAGGCAGCAAAGTACAGGTAAGACAGAAGCAAGAATTGTGATCTCAGCTCTTCCACATAAGAAGCCTGGAGGATTCCTTGTCAGATGGCAACTCTGAATTTTAGTCTGTGCTTACTTTCTCCTGTTTCTAACACTTGTAACGAGCACAAAAGGAACTTCACATGAAAGGCTGTTGTTCTTTCCACCTTCAGAAAATTAGTCATTCAAATCTTAGGCAAACAACACACCAAAATCTTTGTGGCTTGCTCCTAGGCATTATCTACATGCATGCAAGACAGACAGCTACAGAAACCAACTCAGGTGTCTTAAAAGAAACAGATCTGAACAAAAAAATCCTCACTTATGAGTTTGCTGCACAGAAAGTTTTCAAGAAGTTTATCAGATCATCTTCCCATTAACATTTCATTAAAGGACTGCATGATGGAAAATCAGGTAGAAACCTCTTTTGAAAACTAGTCAGTCAGTATTTTCAGGTATATTGTGGTCGGTTTTATTACAGAATAATTCAGCCCTAAAAATATATGTTTAAAAAAGAAAATAGGCTCCCGCTCCCCAACCTCCAGAATATACAAGAGAAGCAAACTGGTGTCCAAACCTGCAAACCATGATGGTCCAAAGGGAAGGGAAAAGCAGAGGACAGACAGCTGAGCTTCCATTCTGGATGACAAGAATCCAGTCCTTAGTACAAATGCTGTTGCACAACCAGTTCCCTGCAAAAATCCTCAAACCATCGCTTCATTTTGCAAACAGTATCCTGACTAGACTCTCTGGGCAGGAAGAAATCCCAAATGCTCTACACAACTATCTTCCCATACACTTACAAACGGGCACCAACAAAATGAAGACATTTATTTTGCTGAATGGATGAATCCCAGCCTAATATGACATTTAGATCAAATGAAATACATTAAAGCAAATTAAGAAAGTGAACAGTTTTAAATCATCCTACCTTTAAGTGAATCTTCGTAAAATTAAGTAAAAACACTTAAGAAAATAACAGTTTACTGATATAAGATTGGGGCATTGAGTACACTAAAATCTATTCCTCCAGCTTTCTAAACTTCCTTTTCTAATAAAATGAGGTTTACGTGACCACAGCCTGTTCTCCCTCATTAACAGCTTCTGATTAAATGGGCCAGTTTCAACCAACTGCCATTACAAATGTATCAATTATTTTTGAGATTTTATGGAAGTGCTGCAGAATTTTTGCCCTGGCAGTTGCAGAGCCCCTGGGCAAGGCAGTGCCCGGAGAGGCAGCAGGTCCTGGGGGATGCTCAGCAGTCAGCAGGTTCCTGCACTCAGCCTACCCACAGCTGGCACAGCATTTCAGATACTTCAGGAACTGATGAGAAATACACTGTATAGATGGGATACTCTGAAAGATCAGGGAATAACAGAAGAGTCGAAAAATAAGGGAGGTGGAAATTCTCTAAGGTCTACTATTTGCAAAACTACTTCTTTAGTATTACTGTTCAGACTCTTTAAATTTACTTTCACCATTTCTCCAAGTTGTATTTTAATATCAAAAATAAAATGGGCTATAGAACACAGGATAAAAATTTTCATATATACACTGTCTTTGTTCTTCCCTCTTCCCCATAAGATGCTCCACTTGCTCCTCAGCAACCCAGCCATAGAGGTGGAATCCTTTAATCTCCTGCAATCACACTGGTTATGCTTGCCTAGAGCCAGTGCTAACAGGACAGTCTACAGATCCTTTAATGACTCCCATCTCCTCCGAGACAAAAACGAGACGGTGAAAAGGAAAAAAGAAAAAGGCACCAATCCCGTATCACTCACGGGTACCACCAGGGTGGCCGCAGCCTCGGCTTGCTGCGAGGGATTTCTTCAGTCCTGTGGCTTCGAGCCCCGCTGGTTTCGCTGCTTCCAAAGCCCATCCAAGCCCCGAGCGCTGCACGGGCACGGCGGCAGCACCAGAGGGAGCTGCAGGGGCTCCGGGCCGGGCTGCACGGGGCATGGGGGGCTGGACCTCCACCTCCGCACATGGGGCAGGTCCCTCCCTCAGCTGATAAAGACAAGCAGTTTCACTCGGCTCTCTCGGCAGTCGAACAGTCGGATCCCCTCTCCCATCGCCTCCTCTGCGGGGAACGCCCCTGCCATTTCCTGGTAGGATCTGGTGCAGGTTTACACAAGCACCTTGTGCTGCCACACTGCTCGTTGTAAATCCGTGTGTACCTGACTAATCCAAGGGCATCCTCCAAAGAGAGCTACAAAAACACGCATGTCACCGCTAGGCTTAAGCTGGCAGGACAGGGGTCCAACTCCCCAGCAAAAACACACGGGGAACCTACAAATAGAGGAGGAGGAGACAGCAACCCACCGAACAGGAGACGCTTCGGACCGAGGGCAAAGATCTGCGGGAAGATTTACTGCAAAGCAGCTTGTGGGATAACTGGGGGATATCAGGTTACACTCATCCCGCTGGGATTGTAAGACTCCTATGTAGATAAGCTTAGGAAAAAATTCCACCAGGAGTCACCAGGAGCATCAGAATGGCATGACACAAATCGGAGTCGAAATTCTCAACTCTCCCATAACCCTATTTCACCTCCTGAACAGACCATTAGTCTTTTTAGGTACTTTCCTCCTGTTTTGCATACAGCACCTAAAGGATCTCAGTATTCAGGAACATTACTCTCATGTTTTAAAATCCAGAACTTACAATCATTAGAACATCACGTTTTACTAGTTCCTTGGAGATACTTAATTAGCAATGACTATTTGCTTTTTCTTTAAAGGATAAAAACCATTTAGCAATCATGATAACTCTTGTTGTTTCTGCTCTCCCCTCAAATTTCATCTCTTACAAACCCATGACAAAGTCTGTAGGTCTTCTTGAATTTCCCTGTCCTTCACTGAGAGCAAGTGATAAACTAAACCAGTTTTTACATTTCAGTTAATTCAATAGATAGCTTCCTATTATTTTTTGACAGCTATTCAGGTGAGCAGTTTTAATATTTGTGACAAAGAAAACAACAAGCAGCTCCTTAAAACTCAGTATTGTGCTATGATATCCAATAAAGCCATTACATGCTCTACACACTCCTTGGGGATTTTCAGGGCATTTGTGTTAATAACTACAACTTCTGAAAACACATCCATACTCCCTATCTCCAATAGTCAGTGAATTCCTGCCTCTGTCTATGGACCACATGTCTCTTCATCCATCCAGGATTTTGTACCCTTCTCCTACAGGAGGAGTTCTAATTCAGTGCTTCCTAATGGAAACCAATAATACTTTTACTGCTGGCACTTTTTTCTAGCAGAACCCAACAGCTCTCAAAGCAAAGATCTTCACACACGTTTCAGTGACAAAAAGACATTACCATTTGGAATGTTATGAACAAAGATAAGCAGAACAAGAGGACAAAACATAAAAAATACCCAACAACACACAAACCACAAAATCCCCAACACTTCAAAAGAAACACGGGAGGATATTAAGGAAGTCTCTCAAAGGAAATCCTTCTTCTGCACTCCAAAGTTCCAAATCCCAAAAGTCAACTAAAATATGTGCATTATTAAACTCAGACTAACAAACATAATTTGACGGTCTATAGACTCAAAAATTCCAGCAGAAAGTGCTTTCCCTTTTTGTAGGCATCAAGTAAAACAAGGTATCTTGTGCCCTACCTTTCATTTCCCATTTTTTATCCTGAAACCAAGGGGATACTGAGCATAAATTTAAGACACCTGAATTATAATTAAAACCTCATACATTAAACAGTAACTTTAACAGCTTCAAGGAAAAATAAAAATTCTGGAAAATTTAGTTTATTACCCTCAGTGCCTGACAAGATAATACAAGCACAATGATGATGGAACATGCCATTTTCTCAAATACTCTCAGAAGACTCATTGCTTTGAAAGCTCACACTGGAAAAAGCAACATTTTTTTAATTGCTTTATACACCAACTTATTAGCTGTTGTTCTTGTCAGCTCACAGCTTTTAAAACAGGATGCATGCAGTCATATCAGGAAGAGGCAGTTGCTGTGAAAGAATGATACCAAAAACAAGATGTCCCTAACGCTGATAACCTCACACAATGTTTCTGAGCTGTACCATACAAGTTTGTCACAACAAGATGGTCAATTGAATACAATTCAGAACATCTGGAGAAAGATGCCTGATTAAAAACACTGTCAATTTTTTTGATGTCTAGGGGGAAAAAAATTTCAGTTTCTTCCTCAGCTCTTGATTCAAGTATTGCAGGTTTTGTGTGATAGAGGGGGTAAAGTCACATTATCCTGACACCTTTCAATGGCTTCTCTAATGGACACTGCCAAGACAAATCTGTTGTGCCCTTTATGACCCCTCATCCTCAGTACATGTGTGTGTGTGTGTGAGTCTCTGAAGGTTCAACTCACTCTTATAACAGTTTGTAAATCTTCTGTATCACAAAGGATACTAAAATACTCTCCTCTGATTCTGTCTCTCCACTCTCTATGCCAGTGTGTTCAAGAAAGGAATGTTTAACAGCACAGCTCAGTTACAGATGTGCTTACATAACTATAGAGCTCAAAGTTTAATGATTTAACCCCCTTGACCTTCCACACACAGCAGGAGATCAGAGACAGTGACAAGACCAGGCCCGTGGAGGTTGGTACAGCACCCAACACCAGCACTGGCCACAGCCCACAAGTGTTACTGCAGGTAACAGATGACACACCTGCCTGACATATTCTCACAGGTCTATGATCAGCTTCCAAACAACAGAAATAACATTAGTCCAGTCCGTGAAATCCTAACTTACAGTGTTAGGCACAATCTGGTTTTCAAATGAATCTGAGTTTCAAAAAGACTCAAAGGAATTTGAAGTAAACAGGAAAAAAATCCTTCTTTCCCTTTATTATCCCTATAAAATGATGATGAGCACAAACCCACCCATTCTACACCCCACTCTGAGGTGATCTCTGGCCTCGACATGTTTTTCTCCGAGTCAATTAGCTCCTGATTGGGGAAAAAAGCAAAAGATGCTTTGTCATCAGTGCCTGGTGCACAGACATTTAAAGCAAGCACCTTTCCACGACTGGGCTTGGCTGAGAATTCCCAACACTTACTTTTTATCTTACTGTACTTAAAATAGGACTGCAACAATACTTAGTAACTCCCGGAGAAGTCACAAAGCAACACAGAATGCATTTCTAAGTCTTCAGGTTGGCCCATAAAGACTTAGGCAGAATTCAAAAGCTCCCTGGGGACACAGACAAATATAAGGGGGAGACCTACCTAATTAAGCATCACTAACATTTTGAATATAAAGTAGTTAATTCCCTGAAAAATAATTCAATTAATCACACTCTTATTAAGAAGGATGTATTTTCTCCTCATCAGAGAGGCAGGTTTGCACTGCTACAACACACAGGGAACAAAAAGCAGAGTGCTCTCCATAGAAAAGGCTCTGTATGCCCAGAATTCTGTAAAAAGACTGCTCACAGAATTTAGCCTGCCCAATTTAAGAAAATTCCTGCCCAATTCTTCACTGTAGCTTCAGAATAAGGATAAAAGGAACAAGGAAGAGATATATCTGTATATATATAGACATATAGATATACACACCAAATATATAATTTAAAATATTCCAACTCAGCGACTGTCCTGGAGGGATGGGAGTGAAATCTCAGGAACAGAGTTGTCTTGCAAGATATTAATACCTACTAAGTGTCAAATGAAAATGAGAGTATACACTACAGGGGTTTTTGTTCCTAAAGAAAAAGTCATACATTAAATATAAAGAAATCTAGAAAACCTTTAGTAGAACCATTACAAAGAAGCTGAAACGATGCAGTTGATAAAAAAAAAAAATTAGTCCCTTAATATGTAAGAAAATTCTCTTCCTTTCATCTCCCTCAGCAGTAACTTGAAAGATCAAATGTTAAAATAAGAATGCACTCTATGAGGGAGATGGTCCAAAGTAGGAATCGAGATCAGATGCTTACTTTCAAATAAACGAAGCAAAATACATTATTGCAGGCTACAAACTCATTATTTATTAGCTGGTGCTGTACCAGAGAACACATGCTGGGGGGGAGGGTAACTGTCATGTTCCACAGCAAAACTCTGGGGTTAACTCTTAGTGTTACTATTTGGGTTTGTCACACTGGATACTGCATCCATGACCTAAAATGTGTTTTGACCAGCTGCCGAAAAAAATCCCTCAGGTTTTTTACTGGAAGGTCAACAAAACTGACTTGGGAGGGAAAAAGCAAAACAACATCTTGCTGCCATTTACAAACTTCCTCAGACACCCCAAATACCTCACAGACACCCCGAGGAAAAGCCAGCTGTGTGTACTGATTTCCGACCTGGCTGCACCTTCCAAGTGTTCCCTCATTTCACTGAGAGGAGAAAGGGTTCAACCAAACCCTCCTCAGCATCCCCTCAGTAACCCAGTGGCAAGTCCCTTCAGGGGATTATGGCAAGGGCCTTGCAGGGCCCAGCAGAGCACACAAGGGAAAAGGCAAGGGTGCATTTATTTATTTCCCCTGGTGACTCTACCTGAGCTGAAGGACTCCAATCTGAACACAGGACAACAGGCACCAAAGTCACCCATATTATCACACACAGAGACTCTGACTTCTGTCCTATTCCAGCAGTTGAAGAACACATTATGACCCATGTGCAATAACATCTTTCTAATACAAGAAATGTGAAACTTAAAGCAATTTGTGCATCAAGAAGTTACACAGCACATACATTGCCACATGATGTTCCAATTAATTCAAAGCAAGATTTGCTCCAGTGAGAAGGAAAAGCAGATCCTGGTGCTTTGCACACATTACCAGGCTGCTGTCATGACTGAATAGGCCCAAAGCCCAAGTTTCACACAGAGCATTTAATCCTGTGGCCTTTAAAAATAAAAATGACGAATTTGGTGAGGTGAATAAAACGCACTAATGCCAATTTTTGGAAAACATATTTTTTAAAAACTGAGCTAAAAACCACAGACCTCTCTCAAGCAATGCATAGCAAACTACAGTTATTACTAATTCAAGATATTTCTTATTTAGGGGAAAAAAGGTCCCCAAGTAAATACAGATCTGCATGTTACCTACCACTATACTACACTGCTCTCCCTACAGCTGGAGAATAAATCAGCTGTGTTTTGTTGCAGGGGCAAGGCTGAGAGCAGGCCAGGTAACACAGCACTGCTCACAGAGCAGTGGTGCCTCCAGGCTCCCCAGAGCAGCACTCGGGCCCAGAATACACAGAATGACATCAACAAGTTATCTGAGAAACTTGGCCAACATTCTAAAATAAGCCCATAAAATCTTTGCTGCCCACATTAACCAGTTTAAGGTAAACCACACACGCTAAAGCTCAAAGAAGGTTTCTAAACAAGATGAGTCTTCTGCCATAATAACCTGTTTTATTCTCCAGAATTACTTCAAGTTTTAATTTGTCCGTGTCCTCATCTTACTAGTCCAACATGACTCCGTTCTATAGATCACTTTATCTAACTTCATAAAATTCAACATTCACTTATTTCTCCATCTGTGGTCGTGCAGAGAAAGAAATCATATTATGGAATGTAAATCCAGGAATCTGTTCCTATGCAAAGCATTCCACGGGCCCTCTCACTCACAGGGGTGAGCAGTGACCTCGGTCAGTTTAAAGACACCCTTTAAAATGGAGCAGAACAAGCCAGAGGCTGATGTATTCCCACTAAAATCTGTAAATGCCTGCTCACAAATAAATCTTGGAAAGGTTGGGATATTAAAACTGGTTTGGATGAGCTGCAGGGGCAGAGAGAGCGGGTTCCATCTGCACCAGAGCTGTCCTGAGGTAGAGCCTGTCCCTGTCATTGAAGAATTCTTCTCGGCTGCCGATGATCCTCCCCTGCTACCACTGGTGGACCACGTCAACTACAGATTTAGAAAAGAATTATGGAGGAGAAAAATAACTGACCAGGGCACTGGGTTATTTTCCTTCCGAAATTCCAGACTGAATGCCCTCAGTCAAAAAGGGCTCATCTCCAGCTGCCCAGCACCATTATAATCCCTGAACATCAAGACAATTCGTTCCATTCTCTCATTTTTGTTTTGCTGGCTTAACAAGGACAGAATTTTAACATATCATTTGATAATTATACCCTTTAGTGAGCAAAAGTGCCAATATTACATCCTTTATTACAATTCCTCTAATTTATGTAACCAAAAGACATGTCATTTTGCACATATTCTAGCACCTCAATTAATAAAAATAGTTTAAAAGAGGAACCTCAAACTTCTCCCCCAAATGCAAATCACTTGATAGAGAGGATGAAAACACCCCAAATATTGCATTCTTACACGTAAAAGCGAGGGAGAAGCATTTAAAATAATTTTAAAGACAGAACAGATGACAGGAATGTTGCTCTGTGCACACGTTGCTCAAATACTAGATAGCATTAAGAGGACAGCAGGAATATCTAACTAATACACATAGCAAGTTCCTAAAAAACAGGGGGGAAAAAACTTGCATAAAGAACAATTACGTGTAGACAGTTAACATAATTAAGCTTGAAAGCTTACAGCCTTCCTTACGCTACATAAAAATTTCCCAGACTGAAAAAGGTTAAAAATAAATACCATCTCCAATACCGATTCCATACCAAACCACTTTTTTCCTTACTACTGTTTACAAATTATTCCTTTTTGTTGCTCCTTTGTACTTCCCAGAACCGCTTTCCCCCGCTGCTCAGAATAAATTCAGTCTTTGTACGTCTACGGCACAAAATGCTTTACACTAAGCAGTAAAGAAAATTTTAAGTGTTTTTTTTGGGGGGTTATCTTTTCTCCCTCCCCTGTAGAACTCCAGTTTCTCAACTCTGGAATTAATCACCTGTCAAACAAGGCACTACGGTCAGTTTTCCTGAGCAATTCCACTCTCCTCGCCGCTTAGCATCTCAGAGCCAGGTAAAAAACCTACCGCAAAACACAGCTCAGTGAACTTAAGAAATAAATAAAAATAATAAAGAATTGCTGTTCGCAGCCGGGAACAGCTCCTTTTGCTGGCGGTTCGCACGGCGGGTCCCTGCGGACACGGCACGCCGGGCTGGGCTGTGCGGGCTCGGTCCCCGCACACCGGGGCACAGAGCCCCCATTCCAGGGCACAGAGCCCCGCACAGGGCCCGCAGTCCAGGGCACAGACCCCACACAAATCCCGCACAAACCCCGCACTCCAGGGCACAGAGCCCCGCAGAGAGCCCCCATTCCAGGGCACAGAGCCCCGCACAGGGCCCACACGGACCCCACAGGAGCCCCACACGAGCAGGGTG
>WBMV01001768.1:4155431-4249477 GCA_013396655.1 Campylorhamphus procurvoides | reverse complement strand
TATATACACTATATATAGTATCTATACTATATAAATATATATCCCATATTATATACATTTATAGATGGTATATATATACATATATATATATATATAATTACACAGCTGGTTAGAGCCTGGTGCCAATAACAGGGCTGTGGTTTGATCCCTGTTTGGGCCATTCACTTCAGGGTTGCATTCGATCCTTCTGGGTCCCTTCAAACTCAGAATATTCTGTGAAACCTCTGAAATATTATATATATAAAAATACATACATACAGGGTATATGTAATTTTATAGTATATATATTTTATAGTATAGATATACTATATAAATGGGTATATATAGTATGTAGTGAGTGTCTATATACACTATATATATATATATATACATACTGTGTGTATATATATTATATTTATTATTAATGTTTTCTGGCTGGCTCCCTGTGACAATGCCAGCCCTGTCCCCGTGGTCAGACTGAGGTGACAGCCCACCTTGGTTCCCCCTCACCTTATCTCTGTCACAATTCCCATCCATTTTGCTCCAGGTCCTCAGGAACCCCTAATAAAAGCCATCCAATTGGTGCCTCTCTCCCTCACAGGAGGCGACAGCTGAAGAGTGACCCAAAAATAAAATTCTGATGACAAAATGATACTTGCCAAAAAATCATCTGCGCTCTGCAGCTCCTGCAGCTTTCTGAGTCCTGCAGCCTGGCAGGCAGGGAGGGAGGGAGGGAGGGCCAGGAGCCCCTGCCCAGCAGCAAATCCCTGTGCAGAGGGCACGTCCTGCTCCAGGACACTGAGAGTGAAGGGGCTGCCTGGGGAAAGCACAAAGCAGAGGGTGTTCTGCACGTTTGAAAATGGTCCTGTGAACGGGGAGCAAGAAAAGCTCCACAAAGGGTTGGGAAATGGGATTTCCAGGAATGGGGAGAGATTCTCCCCTCTCACAGTGTGAGACCACCACGCTGTTGGATGGGAAAAGGAAGACGCTCCGTGGTCATTCCCAAAAAAAGGGATGTGAATTTTTCTCATCAGCTCAAAGAGCAGCAGCAATTTCGCAGTTCTCAGGAATTCTAAAATTCCATGTGCAGTTCACTTGGGATTTACAAACAAGGCCTGGAAATAAATTGAACAAAGGGGTAGGCACTTCTTGCTGTGGGTTTAGGAAAAAGCTTATAATAAGTGAGAAGGACACATAACAAAACAAATATTTTCTATCTAATATCAGTTTAAGCTGATACTGACCTATAATAACCAGGATGAGATTTAAATCCATGCAGTTTTCTTACAATTCTCAACATGAACAGTCCAAATGTCATTGATTTTTATATGAATGTGATTTATACTCTTCTTCCTCACTATAGCTGTCATCCATAATATCTGACCTCTTACTGGAATCCAGTGATTAATACCATGAAATCCTCTCATGGCCATCAATATGCTGAGAAGATGTTAAATAAAATACTGAATATTTAAGCTATGAAACTCAGTGGGAATCTGAATAAGACACTGAAGCAAGGCCTGAGCAAGGACTTCTGGATGCACTCATTAATTATTTTCAGTACATATTATTCCAAGCTGGCAAAAATAGAGCAGGAAGCCAAAGAGATAAATAATTGGCTCTAATCTGCCCTGTTTTCAGTGGCACTACAGGAATAAGCATAAAGTGTTGCTCGAGGGATTTCCACGTGTGCCCTGCAAGCAGCAGTTCAGGGGCACAGAGCAGATTCTCTCCCACTGAAACACATCCCCCCTCAGTGGGAACACTGCCCTGGGTAACTGTGGAGAAAAGGAAGTGCAAACTTTGGCTGGGATCCGACTGGAATTCCAGATGTTTTCCGTGTGCTGCCACATCTGGTGCTGCAGCCCCGCCTTGGGGCTGCTGGGGAAGGAGGGTGGGTGCTGGGGAGGTCACAGATGTTCTCACGTGTCACAGTGGCAGCAATAAAAACCATCAGCCCTCGGGGTGACACCAATGAAACCACAGAGGAATTTGTGGATCAAAGGGACTAAATTCACCACCGGACTCGACAGGCACGTTCTGTGTTGGGTTAAATTCCCAGGACCACTGTAAAGGCCAAATTCACCTGGGCAATCCGAGGGGTGTGAAGCTGTAAGTGATTAAGAAAAATCCACCCTGCAGGGGGAAATGACAATCTTTCTAAGGTGTAGAAGAAGCAACACAAGAAAGGCCCTGAGAACACCAAACTGGAGTGTCAGTGTGACAAGGGAAAAGTTACCACAAGTATCTGCTGGGATCACTCCTGAGAGAGAAGAGGAGAAAAACCACTGAATGCGTTTCTGCCCATCTTTTGTACAACCCAGAGACTGAAAAGAACCCCCTGAAATCTCTTCCCTTGGCCAAATGGCAGGCACTGTAATTTCCATGATATCCAAGGAGAAATAAACTCAGAGCAATAGAGAATATAAAGAAAAATATGAAAGATATCAGTGTTCTTAATTTTAGCTAAATAGCCTCAGAGTTGAATAGAGTCATCATCCAGCAGTTGTTATGGCAATAAAGCTTTCCCTTGCATCTCTATTCCAGTGCATTTCCACCCACCCAATCAAGGTATTTTGGAGGCACTACCAACCAAAATCATCTCCACTAACTTTACACTTACATTTTAGGACCTTCCTACAAAACGAGATGTACCATGGCTGTTCCTCAGGTCTCCTTTCAAATGCTCCTTGTATTCCAGAAATCAGCTTTTTCATCCTGAAGAAATGAATCTCAGTCTCATGCTTTTAGGGGTGAATGTTACACAAAAGCAAAATGCAGGACTTTTAAAATCATAGATCAGAAGAGTGAGGGGTGTTAAGTAGCTGTTCCATGTTTGCCAAACAATTAAGTTACCCTGTAAAGGGAAGGGGGGTCTAAGAGCGAGGTTTTCAGAACAAGGTTTCTCCAAATCACAGGCCAGATTAATTCCTAACATTGTTTCGCTCACAATGGGGGAAATACTCTATGAATGAAGATTTTGTAAAGGACCACTGATTGCAACAAAACTGAATTGTACTCGTGGCACTTCAGGATGGGAACTCACCCTGGAAACAAAGGGCAGGGCCAGGGGGGACCCCCACCTGTGGAGCAGGAACTGGGGGAGGAGCAGACAATGGTCCCTTGCCATTAATGCCCCGGGTGTAACCCCCTGGTCACCTCCGAACAGACACAGCCTGTCCTCTTGGAAAAGTGGCTGGGAACAAACTCCCCTGTGCTTGGGAGTGCTGCTGCTGAGCTCTTTGCCTCTGCACTTCCACTACAGACAGAGGAAATCAAGTAAACATTTCCTTATTTCAGCCAAGTCCAAGCTACCTGACAATGCGTGAATTAAATTCACTCCATCCATCCCATAACCTGCCCCCTGTAAACCACCAGTATTTCCACATCGTTATACAGTACGTTCTGTAACCTGATTGCCTTGGGATTATTTGTTTTTCCAAACCTTGTGGCCAAGGTACATAAGATCAGATCAGACCCAGCTTGTCTAAGAACGCTGTTATGGGGGTGTACAGTGTATTTGCTGGTTTTGAGTTACAGGTAAAAGTTGTCTTCCAAGCTCTTCCAGGCAGGGCTGAGAGCTCAGGTCCCTGAAAGTTTTCTGCTGCAGCGCTTGGCACTTTTAGTTTTGCTTTGCTCTTGGTCCTCTAAGGCTGGAGGATCAACACGGGAAGTGCTGCTGCTGTTGCCTCAGCGAGGGCACGCCCGGGCTGTCCCTCAGCAAAATTTGGGATGGTTTACGGGTCCCCACAGGTCTCCCTGGGATTCACACTCTTCTGCCGGGATTTTCTCACCCTCCTGCATTCAACACGGCCCAACAGCTGGGTTTAGGAGCTCTGATATAAATAGCACCATCCTGCTGTGACTGAGCTTCTTGGGAAGGAAGGAAGGAAAATACGTTATTTAATGCACTGGGACATTTGCCTTTCCTCCCCTTATTCCTGAGCTGCGTTTCTGTGAACACCCATAATGACAAATGCTCCGGAGCTGATTCCTTCACAGGGGCAGAACTAGTGTGCCCTGAGCCCAGGAGAAGACACCCAGAGCAGCTCACCTCTCCCTGTGTCCAGACAGCAGGAAAAGGACTCAGAGCCTGCATGGAAAGTCCTGCTTCCAACAGCACTCGGCATTACAACCTCTGGGATTTTATTTTCGTGGCCGCTCTCTGTTGCTTCAGAAACTTCCTGCTTTTTGGCCATATCTTTCCATTCATTAAAGCTGCAGCTTGCAATTAAACATTCTGACATAACATAGCTGAGATTTTTTGGCAGCAGCCTCGACCAGAGGTTTGCCGAGTTTCCTGCAGACGGCTTGAAATGTTTCATATCCTCATGAGCGCTCGCCACCTTCTTTTAATAACTCGCAAGGATCAGCCTCTCGTAGGAGCCTCATTGTTGCTGTGCTTCCCCAGCCCGCTGCTCTGAGCAATGTGTCGTGCACATGGGTATTTATAGAGAGCAAAGTGTACACATGCACTGTGGAGTTTGACATCTCATGCAGAACACACAGATTGTTCAGCAGATCTAAAGAAAAATAGTTATGTTCAATATTTTCATTATTAAGATGCAATTTTCTCTGCTAATAGCGCTGTGTTATTTCACCCCTCGGAAAATAATCATATTTACCACATTATTCAAAGCCTACGGGTCTTCATCTGTTAATAATTTTGTAGCTTTATACATATTATGACTTTCATATATTGCAGCACTAAACTATTTGTATTATTTTTATGCAACAAAGAATTTTGTAGGATAAATCTTGCCCTTTTTCCAAGCAGCTAGAAACCACTTAAAAGGACCTTACAGTTATTTTCATTTTTAAGATGTAGAATGTATTTTATAATTTGGAGACCTGTTCAAATACTGTTTGCCATGATCTCTAATAGAGATTTGAGATTCATTTTAAAGTGGCTCTTTTTAATGTTCAAACTGACCTTAAAGCCTTTTTTCTTCTAACATTACCTGGCAAATAAATTCTTAAAGGGATATTATCAATTTAAGAGCAATGCTTTAGTCTGGAAACTTTTCCCAGAGATTAAAAAGCAGATGGCTCCTTTTTTCTGTAGATTTAATTTCTATATTTGACAGCAGTCTGTGTGGTCAGTGTCTCATGCTGGTAGGAAACAAAAGGGACAGAAATAGATACAGGAGACCATAATACCTGAAACGTCTTTGAACCACTTTTTAAAGTCGATTTGAAGTTGATGGGGCCTCTTCAAGTGACAAAAGACTTGTGGAACTCTTGAAAGGCAGATAAGTTGCTCTGACTTAGAGCACCCTCAGCTCCCACTGCAATCAGCTAAAGCTGCTCTTAAAGTCTAAGTTTAAGTGGTATTTTTCTTGCTTTTATTTGCTTCACTGCAAGCTCCCTGACTGAACTGCAATACGAAAAGGCACATTTATTGCCCTGATCTTGTAACCTTCACATCCAGAGCCCACAGAGGCTCTGCCTGGGCTGCTATAATGTACAAGGCATGACAAAGAATGGTTACCCTATGGAATACAGTTTAATTCCTAAACTTGGGCAGCTTACAAGGTGCAGTTTGGGTCTCCTCTGATGGTGCCCAGACTCCTCAGTACAAATATGGTGCACATTCCACTGATTTTTGGGGCACAGGGGGGATGATTGCTCTGTGCCCTACAGGATGTGGCAGCACCACCTTTCCCTGCTCCCTCTGGCCCTCTCAGGGAAAGGCAAAAATTCCCCTTCCCCTGGTTTGGAGGTTGGGTTTAGTTTGGAAAACAAGGCTCAGTTACCGTGGATCAACTGGTGCACATTTCCGAGTTCTGAATGCGAGCAGGCATTTGTTACGGGGTTTGTGGTTTTCTTGGCTGTGATTTAGGATTATTGCATACTTTCTCAACCCTTTACTAAAAATATGCTCAGCTCTACCCATGAAATGCGGCAGCACATTTGTTGCAATCTCTGGGGATGGTTTCTTATCTGTCAAACAGTGTAGAAGGCAAACTGGCAGGGAGACAGCTCACCTGTTCCCCGGGGCTGCTTCCTGATAAAGCTGCTCCCAGTCCCTGCTGTGGCACTGAGCACAAGTGTGCTGGGACAAAGCTCTGACACACACGTAAACGGGTCACCTCGTGCTAAAATGCCACTTCATTCCCCAGCCAAGCCAGCTGGCTTTGGACAGAAAGTTCTTTTCTCCTTGCGTGGGCAAACTTTATCGCCTTCCCATCCCTCTTCTCTTGCTGTCACATTACTGCAGAGGTGGCGGTGGCTGATAGCAGAGTGAGAAGCTGCGTTCAGAATGTGGCCAAGATAATAATGCCTGGTCCTGCAGCCACGTGTTGGATCGATCCACGTGACCTCACATAATGCCTCTCCTTTCGTCATAGGGGAGAAGGGAAAGCTTAGCTAAGATTGAGTTTGAGTGACTGAGTTAAAGGGAAAAGTACCCAGGGTCTTCTTGTTTCATCCTGTGTTTTGTTGGCTCCTCAGTCACAGTTTCAAAGGGACCAGATTCATCCAGGGTTTGGACCTTCAGTATCTTTAATTTTGTGTTAGCAAATCCTATTGTGTGTCCTCACTGCAAAGCAAATTTCTTCTTGGAAACCACAACCCTCTCCCAGAGTGCAGAGTAAGGAAACTACTGTTATCTGGGAGAAACGCTGAAAGTCTGGAATTGTTGGGTTTCTTGTTTTGTTGTCTTGGGGTTTGTTTTTCAATGTTCCTTAAGAAAGATGCAAGTTCATCCTTAAATTAGACTCTAAAATGAAGGTTCTTCAAACTTCACCATAAAATACTGCTCTATAAAGTCAACGGAGAGTCTCTTGTTAATTCTTCAAGTCTCTTCTTAAAGCCTCTTATTGACTCTTAAAAGACCTGACCTACAGAACTGCTCCACCTAAGCAATGAGCAAAACACACGATGGGTGCAGTTTAACTGAGGTGGAAGTGGCTTAAATCTGTTTTGCTGCACTTGAGCCAAGCTGAGCTGTCCTACACCAGGCTAAAACCACTCCTGCAGGCTCTGAATTCACCAAGCCTCAGTTAAACCTCCCCCCTGGGCAGGAGAGGACGAGGCTGCCTCAAATCACCCTTCGTTTCCTGCATACGGAAGGGGCTGACACGTAAAGCCCTGTCCTCCCACACCAATTTGTCCTGGTGTCCAGGGCCAGGGTTACACTTGTTTATATAACCCAGCTTTAAAAGGATACTTTTGGGGCTGAATCCATGAATGAGTGATTTCATTGCGGTCCTGACACCTCCCCAGGCATCAGCTGAGTCCCGGGAATTGACTGTGTTTGCTCCCAGCCCCTGGGAATGCGGGGCGGAAGGACCCCCTTCAGCCTCCTCCTCCTCTTGGCCTGAGGTCGGGTTCACCTCTGGAGCCCCAGGTTTGGGTTAGGGCAAAGGGAGGGAAACCTGCCCTTCCCAGGACCCCAAGAGCAGGGCTGAGCTGCTGGCTAAAATGGGATCAGTCAGGTGTTAGTTCAGTGCAAGTCAATTAGGGATGGATCTAAGGTAAATTGGCACAAATCACTCCTAGTCAGGAATAAGAGTGGCTACCCAGCACCAGCTTAACTAAATCCAATAGAGCTTAATCGAATGTAAATGAAAGACTTTCATCTAGCCTTAAAAAGCCAAAAATCTTATGTGCATTGCCTGGGGCATGTGCGTTCACTTCGAACAACAAATACAACTGGATACACAAAGAAAGGCAAATTCACAGCTTTCCCTGCAGACAACGGGGAGGGAGGGAAGGACGGAGGGAAATGTGGCAGCAGCAGAACCTTCTCCGGCTCTCCTGGAAGGTTTGGGACACGCTCCTTTTCAGCTCTAACCTGCTGAAGGGGAGGGTGAATAGTCTGTGTTGTCTCTGCCATCGTTTAATAGCAAGTACTAACAACACTAACACAACCCAGGCAGAAGTCAATTGTGAACAAACATGAAACAGCTGAGTTTGTTTTCATTCCTTGAGCTTGATGAAAAGTATTAGGGATGAGAAGATGATACAGACTGAAAAAGTAAATCTAGGTTTCTTGTATTTTAGTAACCAAAGTGTTATTAGTAATTCAATCTAGCAGAAAAATCTCTAATTAATAAAAAGCAAATAAAGCTTGATTTTCTCTAAATGGCTTTACCCTTCAACTCCAGGAACTGTTGCAGAAATTAAGGAAACAGAGCTGGGATTAGTCATATAGGGACAATTTTTTAAATCCTTTACCAATGGGAGATGGACTTGAAGGCAGGAATTTGGCCCCCCAGCTCCCATTTCCTGGACGAGTTATCTCTTCGAAGACATTCTTTTATGGAGGCTGTCCGTGGGAAACTGGTCGGAATTCTTTGTGTTGTGTGAGATTTTAGAAGACTCTGTTATGGCTCAGCATCCCACTAGGGAGGACACAAGATGCATGTGCACAATAAAACGACACTCTTGCCCCTGTGACATACAATGCAGTCCTGGCAGCAGGCTAATGCTGAGAACCAGGCAGGAGTTTTCCTGCAGCCTGTGGGAAGGAACTCAGCCCTGTCTCAGGGTGGTTCCCCCGCCCCTTCAAGGTGGAAACGCTCTGCTCCACACTGGGGGACTGTGCTGTGAGTGCCCTTTGCCGTGGCACCAGTTTTGTTCCCTGGTTTCTCCCCCTCCACACGGCACAGTGGAGCAGACCACACATTTGGAACACAGGAAAAAAATAAGCATATTATTATCAGGATAATTGAGTGTTGGAGAGAAAGTTGCCTCCAGCACTCTGTCCAGATTAAAATCTCAATCAGCACCATTATCTGGGAAGGATCTGCAGTGACACGTGCATGCTCTGCATCTCAGTCAGCAATCTGGCCCGAGCATTTGCAGAAGCTTTAGCAATTTCTTTAATGACCCTTACAAGTCCTCCATCTATTCAGAAGCTGAAATGCCAGTCTATGTGAGACAGAAACTTCTAAAACAGCAGATTGAAGTACTCCATGTAAATTGAGCAATTTCTGTTAACACATGTCGACTAAACCAGAGCTGCCAATCAGCCAAGCTGCTCCTCTGTGACAACAAACATCTGAGGTACTGGAGCTTGAAGTTAATCGAAGTTATTTATTTTATCATGCAGAACTAAGCCATCAGCCATTGCTCTCACAGACGTGGTTTTCATCTCCCCCCTCAACCAGAGCACGAAGCTTTCTTCACGAGATAAATGTTATGCACTTAGCCTCAATATTAACCTTAAAAATGCAGCTATTAGAGTTGATGTTTATTCTGCCTCTAATACCATATTATGCACATAATTTGGGGATCACTGAAGGAAGAACACCTAAACCACAGCTATTGTTAATTCGAGACCAAGCGCTTTTGTTTCTGTCAACGTGAAGCGACCACGAATGTAAGAACTGCAGCTAATACTGGTTTCCTCTCATCACCCCAGTGATCTGGAAGGTTCCTTCAGAGGATTATTGTTTAAGGAGCGGTTCAATGGAACAGCAACCAGCCATAGCAAGCAGAGCAAAGCCTTTTCCCCACCACAATTTCTATACCCTGCCACCGGTTTAATTCTCTTTTTTCTGGTGCGCATTTTTGCTCCTCCATCATCAAGAGTGAAATTATCATTCAGTCTCATTTCTGTAACTTTGGACTGATTCCACTGACTGTTGCTAGGCCCTGGGGATGCATGTTCTCCTGCATGCTCTGTGTGGCTCCTTCTGATCCCTCTCCTCATGCCAGCTTGCTCGTGAGCCATGAGCAGGGGTAGTGGTTCCAACTCCCTTCTGTGTCCTGAAGATTTTGGCTCCAGCCTTGCTTGTTTGCCATGAGAAGGTTCCAAAATAAGAAGCGAATTCGTTCCTGCTCCCTTCTCTTCACATGGTTACATTTAGCCTTTCTTTTAGTGCTTTCCTCTCATCACGGGGCTGGGAGTGTACGCTGCCTTGCTGCTTATGGAAATTATAATTTATGTACTGTCCCAAAGATTTGCCCATATTTGAGCTGCTCTCAACCGATCTGACTTTATAGCCCAGAGCTTTAGGTGCATCTGATGGCTCCCTTTTTTCCCCTCATTGTTTTGGTTCGTTAGTTTTAGCACTGCTGACACAAACAGTGCATCTCAAAAGACATCTTTCCTGTGGGCTCTGTTTACTCGTTAATGTGGCTAAGTGTCATCTGAAGTCCTGGGTGACAGCTCGCTTTGCTTTCCATCGTGGCATTCCCATGGAAGATTTATCATATCTGAAGGAAAGCACAGCTACATCTGCAGGAGAGTGAAGAAGAGCCATGGGAAAAGGGGAGTTGCTGGAGTTCTGGCTGTGAGGGGGACGGGGGAACTTGACATTTAGGCTCCTGCACAAGATGTAATTTGCAGCTGAACAGCTCAGGCACTTACCCAGCTTCGCCCTGGCCCCAGCTGTGCTCTGAGTGCAGCCGACATCTCTCTTAAAAGCCACTCTCAGCAGCCTGACTCGATGTGACTGGTTTGTTTGCAGTAAAAGGCAGGGGCAGAGCTGCTTTGGTAAAGTAGCTGATAGCCCACATGAGCCGGGCTGGGGTGTTTTGTCTGGGCCACTCAGAAGGGAACCAAAGGAGCTGGGAAAATGGCAGATGAGTCTGACAGCTTGCAAATAAAGTTCTGCTGGAAACTCTGCACACTGAGCTGATGGCTGTGTGGCTTCTGGTGCTGAATTATTGGTACAATCCCAGTTCTTGCCAACGAATCGCATTTTCCTCACTTCAGGATTAATCAACATGTCATTTAGAAGTACTCTCAGACAATAAGCACTATGATATGGATGTCAAACTATTTTAGGTCAGGCAGTTTTCCATTTTTAGCTTATATATTCTGTTCGAGGACTAATGCCTCATATTCAGAAGAGGCAAATGTTACAAGATCCGAGCAGAATCCCAGCTCCATGGAGGAGCAGAGTTGGGCTGCTGACCCTCACAGAGCCAGGATCCCACCTGATGGGTCTGTTTTAATTAAGGATTCTTCCTGGTCAAATTATGGTTCTGTCATCCCTGACTGAGACAGTTACTCCAATTCCTGCTTTTAAAATGCTGTAATGTTCCAGAAATGCTGCAGATGGAGGGACTACATTTGGAGTGAAGGGTAAAAGAGGTCCCTGATTAACTGCACACAAGTTTTGGTGTGGATTCTCAGTATCTTTATCACTCTAAGAGAACCAAGACTGAATTTTGAGTCTGTACGTACTTACAAACATACCTGCTTTTCTGTATGTGTACATATGCACATATATGGATACACATGCAGTGCTTCCCTAATTAGCATTAAATAACACTGTGTGGTAAAATTCCTTAAGCAAAGCAGTCTCCAAAGTTGAGCCAATAAAAAAATCTCAGGAACTAAAAATCCCAGCAAAGATATCCACCTAAAATGGAGCCAGCCTGTCCCCTGTTCAGTGCTGGACTGCACAAACACGTGGATGTGCCTGCAGCCCTTCCGAGCTCAGAGTTCCACACGGACAGCCAGGTGTCACATTGGAGAGCCCCTGCAGGAACCCACAGAGCCAGCGAGGGTGGAATTCAAACCCTCCCTGCCCAGAGTGAGTCACTGCCATCCCAAACAGGAGAGAAATGCTGGGTATGCCTCCACCAGGGATAGCCAACTGGAGGCCCACAGGACTTGGATCCAGCTCACAAAGCAGTTTTCTTTGGCCACAGAGGGGCTGGCTGGCTCTGGGGCCAACCCTGTGGTGCTGCTCTTTGTGCTTGGGGCAGGATGGCAGTGAGTTGTGTCTGCCTGATCTTCATGGGGCCAGCTAACCTGCCCTAACTGGTCATTAAATGGCTTTGCAAATCCTGTGCATGTTGGTTATCCTTGTCCTCCACACTTTTCTGCATGCAGAGGAACACTTCTTTCACTGCTGGTCGGAGCTGGCCAGGGCCCCGAGCTCAAGCTAATATCCTGCCTCTCAGCAGGCCACAGCAATTTGGGCATGTAGCACATTAGCTGCAGCTCCATGGCTTCTGGTTCTCTTGGCCAGCAGCCAGAGTAAGCTCCTATCTGCCTTCAAAACACCATGCAGACATGCTCGTGGAGCTGGTAGTCAGAAGACCTATGGCAGGAGTGGAAAAATACTGCTCTGCACAGCGGAGAGCAGAGTCCCTCGTGCTTCACAGTCTCCCACTGTCTCTTCCAGGTCCTGGGGACCTTCTCTGCTGACCAGGATGGCCCAGTCTGGCCACTCAGGCCTGAAAAATCAGCAAGTTCTGCCTGTGCCAGTGTGTGCTGAACATGCAAATGCCCACGCAGCAGATCACAAAGTACCTGCCTCCTTGAGATTCCATCACTCTCCAAACCCTGCCTAATTTCTCGCATTAAGCTCCCTAATCTCCAGGCTATCATTCCTTCTTAAACTGCCCCATTGATTTAGTAGCCTCTTTAAAAAGAGCATTAAAATTATTCCCCCTCTGCAGCACTGCTCTGGTTCATTAATTACTTCACATTACCAACATAAAACCTGTACAGCAAAAGGGAACTGCAGCTGTGCCTTGTGAGTGCTTTGCCATGGTCTGGTCCTGGGGCTGGGACCGGCTGTCCAGCAGCTCCAGCCCTGCCCTCAGCCCTGGCTCAGAAACACACTCGGAGCATTCCCTGGTCTGAAAATCATGGAGCACCACGTCGTGTGTCAGGGCTCTGCACTGTGCTCATGAGGAATCTCTTCTGAGCACAAATCAAGTTTTGGGGTTGTTTTGGATCCTTGTGAGGCGTTTTCTTTCCTCTTTTCTCAGAGAGGAAGAAGCCACGTGGCCCTCTGGTCCTTCTCCTTGGCCATGCAGAATCACTCTCTGGGTGCACAAGCAGTAAAAAGACACATTTCCTTCTGGAAATCTGCAGACACTGCAGGTTCAGCGATGGCTCTCCTCACCTGTCAAGCATGAAGAGCTGGACAGGAGGTAACAAACACCAGAACTGCATCCCCACCACTGCACTGGACTGTGCTCCACACCTCTCCCAGGTGGCACAATGCAGGGCTGGCTCCCAGGAGTTGTGAGCACCTGCTCCTTGACCCTGCAGCAAAGGGAACACAAACAGATCCTCAGGTCCTGGCTGTAGGAGCTGAACTGCTGTTCCACAGCCAGCCCAGCACCAGGGAATCCTTCCCTCCCTCTGCTGCAGGGATCTGCTGCAGGGATGCTCTGCAGCAACACCAGCCACGCAGGCTGTGCCCCAGGGCTCACCTCTGCCTCCCACTCCATGATCTCCAGCCTCCTCCCTTCCATACCTCACTCTCTACCCGCGGAGCTTGCAGAATAAAGTTGAGTGTCAATTGACTATTCCTCAGCCTTAGCAGAAAGGGAACAGCAGAGTGATCATCTCCCCAGTGAGTCAGTGCTTGCTGGAGGATGCATGACTCACCAGTCCCCACACGGGCTGCCTCCCTCCTCCCCCATCGCTGTGCCTCACCTCCAGCCTCTCCTATTCCAATCCCACCTTTATAAAAATCATCTTTATTCATTACCCCTTCCTGCCGGTACCTTCTCTGCTATAACGGGCTTGGGGACAGGGAAAGCTTAACAGTCCTCCTGTTTTCATATCACAAAAAGGTGCCACTCATTTTCCCCACTTGGGTCAAGCTTTCCCAGCCCCTCTGGACACGCACACAAACCTGGCTGCAAAGGGACATTCAAGGGAAGCCTTTTAGAACAACAATTCTCCACTCAAATATGTTCCTTTTGGGCTCCAGGTAAGATCCCAGTGTTCTTCAGCTTCCCCTCCAGCCAGTTGTTACGATTTCTCAGGGGTATTTCTGTTAAGAACTCACTCCACTAAGAAGTTATGAAGCTGGATTAAGGAGAAGCAGTAACTGCTGATTGAACCAGGAGAAGAATCAATGAAGCAGTGTTAGAAATCAAGGAACAGAGTACTTTCCCCCCCATCAGTTCCAGTGCAATGCCGTTCTCTTCTTGCTTCCTGACTTTTACAGAGGCCTACTTATTCTCATCTTACCCCACTGGGCTAATTTTCTTCCCAGAAACAAAGTACTGGCTGCTGGGGATCACAGCAGGAAGGAGTCAGGAGCCAAAAAAGCATTTTATACCATGGAAAGGCCACTGGCTCTAATGCAGAGATGGAGACAGGAGAAGCTGGTGACCTTTAAAAAGGGAAGAAAGTGGGGGGTTCTTTTACCTTTGGGGACCTGCAGAAAATAAAAGCCCAGAACTACTGGAAATAGAAGCTCCTGGGCTAGTGCTGGGTGCCAGCACAAACATGCCAGCCACGGACCCCAAGCCAAGCAGGGCTGCACTGGCAGCCACCAGCAGCCAGTGTCACCTACATCTGCTGGGTGGGGTGGGAGGAAGAGCCCTTATCCCCCTGTGCTGGGATCCCTAATGGATGTGCTGAGCTGGAAGAAGGGGCAGGGAGAGTTCAGGCCCTGCCTGGGGCCTCCAGGTGTGCCTGCCAGGCAGACAGGAGCGAAGGAGATCATTTGCCCTGTAATGAAGGTGATCTCTCCACAGGGAGGGCCTTGCCCTGCCTCAGCCCACGCTGTGTTTTCCGAGGAAAAAAGGCAGCTCAGCATCCCCTGCTCTCCTGTGCTCTTTGGAACATGATATCTTTTGCTGGTAATAATCACACGTTGTCATTGTGAAGAGCAAAACTTCATTAGGCAGCCAGGCCTGGTTTCTTCAGAAAGTAATCAGAAAACAGCTAAAACCCCAAATCCCAGCACATTTGTGTGACTTCACAGTGAGACTTTGTGACAGCCTGAGCTGGACTGCTTGTGCCAGTTCCAGCACATCCCACAACACCAGACAGCACAGACCCACAGAGGGGGATCCATAAGAGGACAAAAGCCACAAAACCAACTCCTCCAGCCCCAAAACTGGACAGTGGTTGCAAAGAGAGAGCATCGGGTGCACAGAGTGATTCAGAGAAAATTCCTCAGCTTTTCAAAACTGTCCCTGCCCAGTGGAAATGCCAATTGAGTAGCAATTCTGCCTGTTTCTGTGTTGCAGTGAAATCTTTTGCCTGGAGCAGATTGGGATTAGCTACTTACAGGGCAGCAGGCATGACACATCCTGGCCACAGCCTGCGTGAACAGAGTGCACTCCTCGGGGCAATCCCTGCCTCTCCCTCTGTCTCCTACAACTCCACACACACGAAATAAAGCTCAGTATACATAACCACTCTGTCTCCCCTCCTGCCCTAAAATGCAAGCAATTTAAATCAGAAGCCTTTCTTACAGGGAAGAGCAGAAAGCCAGTGTTTTGGAGGCTCTTTCTTCTCACTTGTTAACATTAAGCCCAGCCTTCTGCTCATAAATAATGCATATACCTCTTTTTCCTCAATTACACAGCAGTGTCAGATTCCACACTCTGCCTTCCCAGAGTTACTTTCTCTCTCTTCTGGAGACAGCAAGGCCCACTTGATGTCTGCAGGAGCCACAGGCTCATTAGACTCGAAGAGGATCTCTTTCCATCCCCCAGTAAAAGATGCACAACACCTTTGTCTTGGACTTTGGGTAATTGTCCCTTGCTGGACCGAAATGCTGGGTGGAATGTGTTTACAGTAAAGAGGGTTTGCCTTATCCCAGTATTCCTGGTGCAGATTCTAAGCACGCTCCACGATGCCAAGATGAGCTGGGCAAGAGGGTCACTGTGTCGCTCACGGGCTGGAGTCCACACAGCTGAGACAGGAATTAAGACAATGCTCCTGTGGGCTGAGCAGGGAGGCAGAAAAATCACAGGGAATTCAGTTTGTCAGGTGTGTCAAAGATGTGAAAACAAAAGAAAACAACCCCTCTTCTTCTCCTGCCCACCATCTTTTTTGATTAATTTAAACTTGTTGAGATGAGAAGCCAAGATTTCTGCTTTGCTATCAACAGCTTGCTGTCTATAGATACTGACTCATTACTGAGAGGCTGCCTGCCTTTATGCCTTAAACTAGGCAGCCAGAAAATGTTAGACTGAAGCACTGCCTATTATAGATTGACAACATTTAAAACCTAGATGGCCAAGCTACTGATATAATTTCCATACTCATTAACCATGACATCTCCAGCTCTCCCCCACAGCATTCTGTCAGATTCAGCCAGACCAAAAACCTGTCTTAGCTGCCAGAACTCATTTCTTTCCTCCTCCACGGATTGGCATCGCCTGAATGTGCTCTTACCCCTTGGAGCAGAAGTTTATAGAAATCCCTTTCCCGTTCCCCAGCTGTGCATCCTGCCTTGCCTGCACACACACACAGACACACAGAGCTCTGTGAGCTGTCCACAGCAATGCCCATCTCTCTGGCGAGCTGCCTCTTCATGGGCTGCTCCAGCAACTGCCCTTGAGCCTCAACCAGTGCCAAGTGCCCTCTCTGGAGTTCATGTTCCGTGCTGGCACTAACACGATCCTACAGGAAGGCTTTGCCCAGGGACCCCAGGTCTGCTGATGGCAACGAGCTCCTGAGTGTTTTCCAGGCTAACATTTGCCAGGTTGCATTGTCAGGCCAGTCTCACGGACCAGCAGTCTGTCAACAGCAGAGCCAGGCTTGCAAATGCAGTGTGACACAGGAATGTGGGGCCCTTGGAGTTCTTGCTGTGAAAGGCTGTTTCACACGTGATGTGACACCGGAGAAGAAGCACAGCCATGGGGTGAAAGGTGGGTGCTGGGCTGGGCCAGGAAGCCTTATGTGGGCATTTGGAAAGGGAAGCAGTTTCACTGGTGGGAGTTCAAAGGGTGAGCGACAGCCTTTCCAAATAACTGATGTGACAAGGAGGGTAACTTTACCCACTCACAACCCCTTCCAGTGCACGAGAAGCAGCTCCCAGGCTCCTGCTGCTCACACCCAGGGTGAATGCCAGAGTGTCCCAGGGTGGGTCACTCCAACACTCCATGGCTGAAGTACCATTCGCTCCATAAAAAATTCTGTATTGACTGAGAAAGAGAAGAGAGGAAGAAAAATCCCTCTGTGCCACCAGGCTGGGGTATTCACCTGTGAAAGGGCACAGCTAAATCCTGGCCCTGACACCACAAGTGTGTGATTTGTGCTGCCAAGTGCCACAGCACCAACAGGAAGAAAAATGTTGTCCCCCACCTTGTGTCTCCCGGGAGGACAAATGACATCAGCCCGTGCTGCTGGGATCCCACAGCACGTTCCAGGGTGCCCAGGGTGCAGCCCTGGCTGTGCTGCCTCACAAGGCATGTTCCCTGCACAGGAGGAGCACGGGGTTGGTGGCACATGTCACGTACTTTGAGCACTGCTGGCTGTCCCCACACGGGCTCACCGCAGGTCAAGTTACTCCTGCCAGTGTCGACGTTCTCACTGGTGTTCAACAGGAAACAGGGAAAAGATGCTCTGCTGCACATGGCAGAGCTGGGAGAATGAAATGAGATGTACAGCTTAAAAATTTAGCTTAAAATATGAAATTGGTCCAAATGCTTCAGCTCAAAGGAACAAAGAGGTCTTTCCAACAGACTCGGAACCCAGTCAGGAACAATGGGGCTCAGATTTAAAACACAACCCAGAACTGAGTTCTTGCAGTTCTTGGAAAATGTGAGTACTGGACTGATGCATTTTTTTCACTTATTATTATTATCTCCCATAGACATTCATCCTAATCTTAACATCTTTATTGTCCACAGAGCAAGTTTCCTCTCAAAGAGAAATGAATGTTCCAGTAAATTTCCTTAGACAAAAACACAGAAATCAAGCAAACAAACAAAAAAAGACCCCTTTATAACTTTTTAAAAAACATACCCTTCATGTTGTGATTCAAAGTGCTCTTTGTTTCAGTCAGTATAAATACAGAATTTTGCAAAGAAAAAAGGCAAAAGGAATAGAAAGAAAACTTGTGCCATACATGGGTTAAGTAACAATTGCAGCCTTAGTTCTAGACTGGTTACACTGAGAGGCAAAGACTAGGTAAAGTCAGGGTTGTTATTCTGCCTCAAGGACAACACATCTTTGTCCTGAACCCTGCAGTCAATACCTATAAATATTCTGAATGTTGTCATAAAATTTTGAAAAACCTCTCTATCAGGGACACAAACACAAGACCTTCTGCTTTAGAATCATAGCAGAGTTCAGTCAGAAGCTACAATTCACTTCTCAGAGATCTAAGACAATTGTTTTGCGTGCAGTTCAGCTGATGTAAAAGATCTTTTTGTCTGCATTAGCCTTAAATCCTTTTAGCTGAACTCATTAGCGATGGGGACAGGGAGGCCACTTCATCCTAAAGCCCTCTGTGTGCCACCCTCTGCAGGGAAAGTCAGACCTTGTCCCAGCAGTGGCCAGAGCAGGTGTCAGGCTGAGCAGGGCTGGGACACCTCAGAGCCCTCCCTGCCTCGTCTTTACACGAGGCTCAGCAAATCAGCCCTCCTGCAAAAATGTTGGGCGACCTCTGGCAGTGTAAATGCACACGAACATTTCCTTTGATTATCAGTAAATACTCTTGAATTGGTTGAAATTGTTCCTGCCATTGATATTGCTGATCTCTGAAGGGATAAACACGAGCTGATTGATGACTTGTCTGCAGGATCTATTTCAGCCACCCCCAGGCAGGATATTTTCCATGCGGGTAATAATAAATCTTACTATTGAATGTCATCAAATGAAAGAAAATGATGGTAAAAATAGGCACAGTTATGTATTTCTTATTATATAATATTAAGGAAGATTTTTCAAAGATTCGAGGAGCTTTCATTTACATGCACAGTTTCTTGGAATGTAATCCTTTTGCCTATATTTAATATATATATATATATTTAAAAGCCTTGTGCAGTCAGGCAATGTAGAGAGACTCTCTCCTCAAAATAGCCTGTCAAGTAGTCAGGTCTGGAAGGTGAGTTTCTCATCAGGCTGAGGCTGAATAAGAACAATGTCCTTTCTGAGGCTGCCTTTTACAACCATTCTTTACATGGTATTTTCAGGTATCACTCACACTATTTTGTTCATTTTACTTCCAAAGGAACCAAATGGCATCCTTTCTGTCAGTTAACAGCAAAGGTTTGGGGGGAGAGCTGTCACTCACACTTATTGCTCCCAATTCTTTTCTAAAAATTATTGTAGAGTTGCAGGGAAAAGTTCTCCCTTCGTAACGAGAGCAGCATTGAAAATGCTCGTTCCACATTATTTGTGCCAAGCTCAGAAATAAAGATCTAAGCAACTTTCTAGGACCTGTTACACACAACAAAGCCAATGCTTTGTACCAGGGTGGCTGTGCTGAGGAGGAAGGGAAATGTGCAAATCCAAATCTCACATTCAAGATGTAAGCACAAGAACAAGAGCTGTGAAGACAAGATTACAGGTGGTCCACTTACCAAATGTTGTATTTCACCACCATATTATCTGCACAGTATCAAAAATAAAAATCTTTGTCCCCAAGTGCAATAATCCAGACAGAGAAAGAGTGGGAATACAGGAAAAGGACGGGAGAGAAACTAATGTGAGGTAGCATTTCCCTGCTCTCTCTGTGCTCAGTCTTTGGAGACCAGAGAAAGTTTGTGGATGAGGGGGCAGAGAAGGAGGCTCTGGAGGTGAGGCCTGTGTGATCCCTCCTCTGTGCAAAATCTCCTGCTCCACTCTGGGTGCAATTTGTGTGGAGCAAAGATGAAAGAAAAGAGAGGGGGAATGAAGAGAGACGGGATGTGTTCAGCTCCTCAGGGATCAGAAAAGCTCTTGGCTGTGGCCAGCAGGACAAGTGGATGGTTTTATAAAGACTAGGGAAGGCCAGGCAGGAAATCAGAGGCCAGGCAAGAAGAGTCTGGGACTGCCAAAATTCGACACAACCATGGATCTCATGAATGGAGCAGCAACTCATTGCACAGTCAATCTGCCATTAATCTGGGGGTATTGAGCACGATTAATACAACAAACACCACCACCAAATCAGCCTGGAGAAAACAACAGCAGGTCTTGTGAATTCATTGGCCTTCCTGCTGCCATGGGAAGTGTTTTCCACAGTTGAATTGGGGCCTGTTTGATTTTGGTATGAATCGGAATACCCAGATCATAACTTCAGATCTCTCTTGTAATAATTCAAGCACTGCTTTAGCATCCAAGTGATTTTCAGGACCATGGGTATACACTGAGCAACCTTGGAAGGGAACATTTCACTCCTTAAAGTAGTTTGAGCCTGCAGACTGTCATCAGGAGGAGCACACACTACACCAGGTGAGCTTGGATTCCCATTTCCCAAGGAGAGCAGCATGTGCTGTGACAAGAGGCACTAAATTAACCCCCTAAGGCTGATTCTCCTCTGCCATTTAGTCATTAGCTTTGTGCACCTGAATCGTGAGAGAACCTCCATGTTTGTGACAGAGATGAGAGAAGCTTCACAAAACTCTCCATGGATCACAGTAAAGCTCTTGGATGTAAAGCTGTCAGCTCAAAACTGGCCAAGGAAAAGATAAAAGGACACTATCACCATGCACATTCTGGGGGGACAGGGCTGAGGAAAGTGCCTTTCACCTTGAGCTCACAGTGTGAACAAACTGTGGCCTCATTTGGGTCTCCCTGGGCAGAACAAGGAGAGGGGAAAGCAGCTTCCAGATCTCTCAGATTTTCCTTGGGCTCCCACATCTTGGAAAGCAAACCCAGGTCCTCCAGACAAGGCTGCTCCCTCTCTGTCAGCATTCACCCACCTCATTCAGGTTCAGATAAACTATGGCCACAGGGGCATGGCAGCAGCTCTGGGATGTTCCATGGAACTGATGAATATCCAGGGATCAAAACAGAGCAGAAACCCCTCAAGAGACTAGAGAGCCTCAGCAGGGTGGTCAGAAGCAGCCTGGCTTAGATATTCCTTTTCTAGACAAGAAAAGCTACTAAAATCTTTAGGTCCACCCAAACAGATGCAAAGCCTACCTTGGCTGGGAGTGTCCAGGCAAAGCCAGCAAATACTTCTCCTTCAGCACCCCTGGCTAATGCAAGCTGGGAGCAGGTCTCTGCAATGAGCTCAGGCACTTCCAAAGTCTTCAGCACATGATCTACAAGAAGGGAAGAAACAAAAGACTTTGGTTTATTAGACTGTTATTCTCCAATCCCAACCATTACAGAACAGGCACTATGTTCATGATGGATTCATTTAGAGCATGTTTTCTCCCTTCCCACGTAACTGTGCTCCAGACTGAAGCCAAGGCTGGATGTGGAGTGGGGGATAAAAGCTGCAGGCATTTTTCAGGACCACATACAACCCAGTGCTTCCAAAGTGCACCCAAGGAGATGAGCCAGCAATGAGGATTTGGCTTGGCCTGAAGGAAACGACATCCAATTTTTCCTGGTACCACAGTGTTCTCCTACAGTTTCGGCAAGCCCCCCATGGCAAGGTACAACTGTGAGAGGAGGACAGGAAATCAGAAGCATTCACACAATCTGCCATTTACTCTTCCAACAAGCAATTTCTGTGTTCTTGGAAAGGTTTATTTTAGCCTCAGCCCGAATAAAACGTAGCATTACTGCCTGACCATCCCCGAGCAGCTCTCCAGCATCTCTGACGCAGAGCAGGTTTCCAGGTACCACTGTTGCCATTTCACCTGCAGTTCACAGCACATCGACCTCATCTCTAATACACATGTACAGTCAAAATCACTGTGCCCACAGGGACCAATTTATTTTTCCATCACCTGTAGCTTCCTTCATTTTATGCAGGAAGAAGCTGGCAGCCTCTAACAAGGAGTGTTATGAATAGCATGGTAACGCCTTTCTTCATCCCTGTTAAATTTCTCATTTCATCTTGTGAAGTCAAATCCTGGTTTCTGCAAAGTCCCTTAAAACAACCTACATTGATTATAATTGGCTCTGCAGTTGGACTGCATGTACTTTATCTCCCGTTTTGCAGATTCATTCCCTACTACTGCTGTTTTCCTTACATTTGGATCGCTATCGCACTGCCCTACAGGTTGTCCCAGCAGCTGGAGGTTGGGACAGTCCTGACACAATAAACAGGAGAGGTCCTTCCAGCAGGAAGGTCTCCTTTCAGTCCTGTTTGACCATGACTTATGGCTTTTGCCTTGCCCCTCTGTGTGTATCCCCCTCGGTCCCCCTTCAGGAGCTGAACTGCAGGGGAAAGGCTGGGGCACAGAAAAGGATCCAGCACCTTTGGGTGGCTTGGGATTTGTAGTCTGTGTTACAGCAGCCAGTAAAAATAAGCCAAAATATCAATTTTATCATTTCAGTCACATAATTTGCAAACAGTTTGAAAGGACAGCAGTTCTAAATCCACTTCCAATCCCTTATGGTGTTGGTGTAAGGGATACAGCAGAATAAAATCCAGTGAAAGATGAGGCTTCCCATCACCAAAGCCACAAATTCCACTAGGATGGATCAAGTCATGGCTGCTGAGGATCTCGGGATTCAGGCACCTTTGTGAACCCCATGACAAATCTGATCTGTTTTCTCCAACTAAAGCTTCATTGGTGTGAACACTTCTCACATTTCTGCTGCTGATATTTCTAAGGATCAATGTCCAAGGCACACTGTGCTCAGGACACGCTGCTGCCCAGCACCCTTGGCACCATGCTGTTGGTGACTGGGGTCACTTCATGGATGGAACATTCCCATTACGGACCAGGACCCTCTTTCCATGGGGCTTTATTTACCACACTGTGTTGAAATCCCATCTTCCCAGGGGACCACGGGTTAGTTCCCGTGTGTTTTATCCTGCTCTGTCACCAGTGCATCCCAACAGTGCTTCACACCGGTCTCCCCCTGCTAATGCATCCCCTCGGATTATCTGAGCGCTCCCGGTACAAAGATAAGCCTGGGGAGCAGCAGCGGCACAACCAGCGCTATCAGCACCTCGTTATGAAAGGAATGTCACGGCAGAGGCTGCCGAGTCACAAGACAAAACCACCCCGGTGTTTACAGCAGGGTAGGAAATACCACAGTAAAAGAAAGGCACGACAAGGGAAGAGCGCGCACTTCGGGGGGCAAAGAAATCCAAACCACCTCGAGGCTGCCGGTCCCTTTGTCATCCACTCGCTGCATTACAGAGAGGATTTGTTTGGAGTGAAAGGCTTTTTGTGAAGCTTTATCTTGGCCTGTAGCAGACGGAACTGACAACCCTGAAGTGGCAAAAACCACTTGGCAAGTGCCACGCTGAGCGAACAAAGGAACCCAACACCATGCATGGAACAGCAAACTATCAGCTCCCAGGGGGAAGTGTCATTTTCACATCCAGTTCGCTACACCAGAGTGGGAGAGAAGCTCCAACTGTTTTGAATTCATGTGTCAAGTCAATCACAGGAACAGATAATATTGGAGTTATATAAAATTTCGGAAGGAACCCCCACCCACCACCTGTAACACTCACTCGCCACTGTCAGAACAGCTCTGTAACTGAAGACAGCACCCAGGGGAAGTCATCCTCGGGGCCTTCTGCAAAGCAGATGATGGGATCATTACAATGATCTTCACATATGAACTGAGGCAGAGAATAAGTGTTTATTTTTATTCCCACCAGAACAGTATCTTAAAGTCCCCATTGGACCCTGACTGCAAGTGTTACTTGCTTGATTTAAGAAATTTTGCATCCCATTCTAAAAACCTGAATTTAAAGGAGGAAGGAAATAAGGAAGGAAAAGGAAGAGAAGGGAAAGGAAAAGGGAAAGGAAAAGGGAAAGGGAAAGGGAAAGGGAAAGGGAAAGGGAAAGGGAAAGGGAAAGGGAAAGGGAAAGGGAAAGGAATAGCAGCAGAGTGCCCTACAAATTGCTTCAGCCTCTTTTGCTGCAAGACCTTGCTGTCCCCCCAGGGAAATCAAGCCAGACCTGTTTAGTTTCCCTCACCTACACAGGTAGTGCTGGTGTCAGAGCTGGGCAATGAACAGGCTCCAAGGACCAGCAGCCTCCACACCAGCAGCCAGGGATGGCCTCAGACATTCTGCTGGACACTGGGATGCAACGAGGTTATTCCTGCCCACACCTAATCCAGCCAAACAGCATTAACAAGAGCTTGGGCTTGCACAGAGAAGCTGATCCTCTCCAGCTTTTCTCCCAGAGAGAATCAGGAGCTTGCATAGGGTAATTTCTGAGCCCAGGAAGAAGAGCTTAATGTCAATGGTATCTAAAAGCATTCTTGATACTATGTGCAGGATCTCAGGGCTCCCTGATGCTGCAAGTCTCACCCCTCGACCTTCCCAATGGCCCTTGGCCCCTCCTTTGTACACATTCAGTGCTAAAATCTGTGGATTTGAGTTTTACACTTAGCTGTGTCTCAGTACACCAAAGAGGAATCACACCTGCCCTGATTTCCCCATCCACCATTGCCCCAAATTAAAGCTACACCAGCCCTGTCCTCTTTCACAAGCACTGAGAGCAAAGGGAGAGAACCACAAGGGGAACAGATGCTGTGGCTTGAAGAAAAAGAGAGAGAGAGGGAAAAAAAGATATCATTGCTCTCTGAAAGCATCCAGAAATGTTCCCATTCAATTCATTCAGGCCTACACAAGATCAGGGAGAGCACAGGACTACTGTGAGGAAAATCTAGGTCACATATGATCACAGCAGCACAGCTGCCACCATCTCAATGGCCATGTGAAGCGAGGGCTGCAGCAAGGACCTCTGCTGAAGAGGGTTTTTTTCTTTTTTTTTCAGTCCTGTTTTACAATTTCCCCTCATTAAGGTGTATTTTCCGGCAGGGCTGTGAGTACATTGTGTCTTCAATTGGGGTGAAGGATTTAGCTATAAATCCCAAAAATGATTCAGTCAGTGGAATTTCTGTAGGATCATTTAAATAGTTTATAGGCTGCCAAGTAGGATTTTTAACCTTCTAACAGTGACAGGAACAGTGTTACTTTCCTGTTCCTTTGAATGCCAACACGTTTCTTAGTTCTCATTGTTTCATATCTGTTGTGGAAAGACACACTTTGGTCCCATTTTCATTAAGGAAACAGGAATCTTACACTGTTTTAATACACCTGTGAAAACTTCTTCAAATCCTCTCATTCAGTGCCCTCTTTTTGTTAAATACACAGGTCAGACCCTGTGGTTCCTTCTCCGCCTTCAAACAGAAAAGTTAAAATAAATGTATGCACACAAAAAATGGGGGAAAAAAAGGAACTAGGACAGTGTAGCCCCCAAACATTGTCTTTTTTTCTATATATTTAAACAGACCCTCCACCAGCCTTTCTTCTCCCCTTTTCTATACCTTAATAAAACCAGGCAGGAGCTAAAGCCGAAATCCTGAACACTCCTGCAGTTCAGGAGATTAGAGGGAAGGGACAAATGTTCCTGGGTGCCATGAAGTTAAGCCAAGCATCTTGGAGCAGCATTCATTAAGGAGCTGTGCCAAGAGCCCTCGCCCAGGCAGCTGGAGCAGGAGCAGCTGGGAGCAGGAGGAAGTGCTGCACGGCACCACTCAGGAAAATCATGCACACAGGGATCCTTTGGTGGAAGTGAGGATGTTACAGATAAATCCCGAATAAGGATTTGTTCCCCAAAACAAGCAGCCCAGACTGCAGAGCAACAGGAAGTCAAATCACCTCCCGGCAAAGGGACTGACTCACCCCCATTGTTGGACCTGGCCATTTGATTTGTCTCCCAAGGTTTTCTGAGCCTGATGGTGCTGCAGCCCTTTCCAGGCCCTGGGACCAGCACAGTTGCTTCCAAGCTTGGGGAAAAGCAGTGACACTCGGGGCTTAGGGCAAGGACTCCTCTGAGTCATGGCTGCTAATTATGTAACTCAGTATGTGTTGAAAAGACAGATATTTTAATACATGGCTGTTCAAGAGCAAAGCCTTAGCTCAGTATCTTAGGTAATATGCCCTTTACCAGGGACTAGAAGTAATGTCCCTGCTGTAAGATTAAAAAGAATCTGACATGAAATCAATCCTGGCTGGAGATGTGGAGTGGTGGCTAACCCTGGCAGCACAGCCCCTCTGCCCTGGGCCAGCCTGTCCCTGGGGAAGTTCAGGTATTCCAGTGATCCTCCAGATCCACGGGGCTCCCTGGGGTCTGTGGGGACGGGATGGAACAGAAGGTCAAGCTGCTCCTGAGCCCGACTCTCAGGCTCAGATTTTGAGGCAGCTGAGCAGGCTGTGGACTGTGTCGGGAGCTGGTTTGAATTCAGAATTCTAATCAGATGAACCAAGTAACTTTCAATCTAATTAGGAGAACAGTAGGGTTTGTTCTCAATCCACAACCATTTAATCTTCCGACTCATTAGTTGTGCACAGGTCCCATGAATATGTATATCTGGAAGGGAAAAGCGTCTTTGACCTTGATGAGGATGATAACACATATCCCAAGTAGGTGTGCGCTCACCTTCCAGCACAATCCCGTTATTATGGAGATCCAGCAATTCCTATTGCCCTGCATCGGGCTAGGAGGGTTACACCAATTAGGCACCAGAGTCCTGATGAACCTGGAATGATTAGCACAGTATTTACAGCCAAGCTGCCTCCTGCCAATTTGCATGCAAATACAAACGGATCGGTTTGAGAAGGCCATGCAACCAGCACTCCAACAACTGGAGTGAGGAAGAGGAGAAACACATTCAAAGACAAAAGATTCAGAGCAGGATTCTGTTTGAGATCTTCAATATACTCTTTCAGTACATCAGTGTCATTCCTGCAGTCCCTAGTGGAAAACTATTCATATAAAAATTTTTTAAAATTTCACATACAAAAATACTCAGTCCCATTATTTCTAAAGCAAAATGAAGATCTCAGCTATGTGAATAACCAGACAAAATCCAGCTAAGTTTGAGAGTTCAAGGCAATGGAGCCAGATCACACCATAGATTGACTGGTGGAATTAAAAGAAGGGCCCTTTAGCAATCCTGTTTCCAGGTGTTTGCTGTCTCCATTGTTGTTTATTTTAAAAGCCTCCACAGACCAAAAGTTCCACACTTGTGCCTGAGACCCTGCAGCAGTAACTTCTTCCCTCAGCAATAAAGCAAACGCCAGCAGGGCAGAGGGCTCTCACTGCAGAGACAGTGCTGCCCTTAAGTGAACCAACACGTGCAAAGCCTTCACCCCAAGTGGGGAAGACCTTTTAACTTGACTCTGCCCGTATCAAGGGGATTAAGGGTACCATTTAACTCAGTCCAGCTTCTCAGCTAACAGTATCCTCGCACGCACCTCCACTGCTCTTTTGCAGCACTGAGCAAGTTCACTTGAGCCAGCTCTTAAGGCTTTTATCTTTAAAGTCAATGCAGATAAAAGTTCAAGAGGCCATGGAGACGCAACCTAAGGCTGCCCCTCTAAAATAACAGGCTCCAGCTGCACAAGGAGCTGTAACAGCCGGTGCCCTGCGAGGTCCCAGCCAGAGCTGGCCCCACTGAGCTCGCCCTGCCACGTCCACGGCAGAGCAGGATTTGTCCGCCCAGCAGCATCCCAAACCCCCAGCTTCTGAGGAGAAGCTGCTCACAAACATCATCTCTTTCCAAAGGATGGTTTGTGCTGGGGTGAAACGAAACAAGTCCAGTTGTTGCGTTTCTTTTTCCCTGCGGAGCAGGTTCAGGCCAAAGAAATTTAACCGCTACTCAGCTGTTTTCTGCTGACATCGCTTGCATTCCTCTCTCTTCTCAAATAACATTTGGAACTCCCTGCCAGACAGTGCAATTTGATATATGCCCTGATGATAGAGGGTGGAGGGGAGGAAAGTACATTGGCTAATATTTTTCCATTACAAATCTAAACTACCCAATCTGCAGTTTAATCTGCAATAAAAACAGCGATTTCTGAACGCTGGGTTACTGACTTGGGGCCAACACTTGTACCCAGAACCTTTACACGCAGATCACTTTTAAGAGGTTGTGATAAAATGACTCTCAACACTCTTTCCAAGCCACAGCTTTTGAAGCCACCCCGTGGATTTGAAGCCCCACGCTCCTGGATCCCCAGACAAGACGTGACTCTGCTCAGAGCGGTTCAGCTGGCAACCGGTCACGGTGCCAACAGCCTTATTCAACCCCGAGGAGATTTTTCCTTCCCAGGTACCTCAGAGATGCTTCAGTATTGAAAAAAAAAGGGATGGTTTGCCTTTCATGAACCCAAGTCTCAGTGGCTGCGACCAACGGAGGAAAAAGCCAGCATTTACCACACAAGGGTTTTCCTATACTAGTGTCAGGAAATACCACAAATGCCAGGATGAAATAAAAATCCACAGCCCCTCCAAATACCACATGAATTAGCAAGGTAAGGGCTTAGAATTTCTGGTATTTAGGTGTCAATGCTCCTCTATGTGTTTGGAAAGTCAGGGGTCTATTGCTGCCTTTTATCTGCAAATAGAAATTCACTTATTTTTGCGTCCTGATCACAACAGCAGTGCTCTCAGAGTTGTTACATTCCAAAAATACACAACAGGAACCATCACGTCGGGAAAAGAAGAGAACACAGTTTTTCGAAGAGACAAAGTCCTCTCCTTTCTGTGGGGACTGAACCATGCTGGGGTAGTTGGTCTGGTTACTTTGCCATCTCCCTGTGCTTCTCTCCCAGGGCTGGGAGAGCAAAAACACGATGAGAAATTTCACTCCAATGTCAGCTGGCCCGAGGGCAAGGAGGGCAGAACTCTCTGAGGAGAGGCAGCTCCCGAGGGGCTCACAACTGAGAAGTATTTCAGCTGTGAGAGCTTTGCTCTCCCCAAAAGCATGGCCATGGCTACTCAGCCCCTGGGAGTGGGCTCCTGGATGGACAGACAGCCCATTCCGTCCCTCACACCCCTTGTATGAGTGAGTATTTGTCTGGCTGTATGTCCTGGAGATGGAGTCTGAACCCTGGGGCAGGCACCAAAAACGTAAATGTCCTCAGGCTAAACAAAACCCAGTAAATCTTAGACCACAGCAAGTTTCCATTTTTTCTATTACCCCAAGATTTATCACCTAATCTAAACGGCACTATCACCAATCTAATTTATTCCGTGATCACCTCTCTCTCAGGGTGTTCAGGGGCCAAGTACCACTGGGGCGTGACAGAATGTGCCAGCTGAGAGTGCTGGGTCCACCGTGTCCCTTTGCAGGTCTCTGAGGGGCCCTGCTCACGCTGCCAGAGCCTGCTGGGCTAACCTGATACACACATTGCTCCATTCCAAGCACTCACTAAAACATCTCTTTGTAAGGGATTTCCAGAGTATATTTATCCCGAGGTGTTCTCCAGTCCTTCACCCCTACGGGGACATCCTTGGGACAGCCAAAATTCAGTCCTCTCTTTGCCTTATGGTCAGGAGGCAAGTTAGCTGGCATGGAGCTTCTATGAATAAATCAGCCTTTGGAGGGGATGAAAGAAAAACGTGACAGAATTTGGTCCTTCTCATTCAAGTGACCTTATCTAGCAGCTGAGGGAGCGAGGAGGGCAGATTCACCTTCAACATGATAATCTCCTGCTAGCTCTCCTTACAGCATTCCCAGCTTCTGCCCTTCACTGGATGCTGAGCACGAATGTAGGAATGAATCACTGCTGATCTTGGCAAAATACCAGTCTCCCTCCCTTTGCTCCAGCTTGGAATAATCCCAATTTTCCAAATGGCTTCAGTGAATCCAGGATTTAAGTTCAGCTATTAAAAAGTAGCGGGAACCCATAAATCACAGGCTTTCTATCAGTGAGCTCTTTGATGCATTTAAAACAATTACTGGGAAATATATGATCTTCCTAAAAATAACTATTTACGTGAACACCAAGAGAGAAGCTACTGTCAAAACAGAATACACGGACAATCTAATCTCCACCCTCAGCCCCAAAGGCAGGCATGAAGACTCTCTTCACTCTCTTCTGCTGCTCACAGCTGTATTAGAATTGATAATATGCTGAAATGACACATGCTTATGATGGTGTTAGAGCAGCATAAAAATTATGCAGCAAATTAATGTATGCAGTAAATTAATGTATGCCTGCTTTCAAGGCCAAGAGGGTGGAGATCACCAGCCCATAGGAGGTCATTTTTTTCACCCATCATACTGCTCACAAAATGGCTTGTAATTACAGACTTTTACACCAGGCTTATATCAATGGTGACATTTAATTCCTGCCATGGATATGGATACAGGAATGTTGGATCAGACAGAAGGAGCTAATCCAGAAGCAGGTCAAAGAAGAAAGCAGATTAATTCATTCTGAATTCCACACCTGGCCAGGAATTTTTACCAGCCAAACTTTTCCAGCCTGCAACCAACAGTGTTGGCTCTGCCATGTACAGCTTTCAGCTTTTGCTGATGTTGTTTTCAGGGTTCCACCACTGCTCCTGGTGTGACCCCAGAGCGTGACAGAGTGTGTGCCGCCACGGATGTGGCTCCCACAACAGCAGGAACGGGAGCTGCCATCTCTGCTGCACATGTGGTGACAAAACATGGCTTGTATTAATCATGTTTCAGAGGAGAGAACAGGCTTTTACCACAGAAGCCCCACTGGAGAGGTTAGAGCACACGTCCCACCTGACCCCAGCTAGGACAGAGCAGGAAACCACACACCAGAAGTGCTTCAGCTCCAGGGCACAGGAAGCACCTGTGGCACCAGGTGCCAACTCCTGAGTATCTGCAATGGCAAAGGATCACAACCTCTCTGCTCCCACCAATTCTTTTGCAATGAGACAGGACAACGCACAACCTCCACCACTGAGGTGATTCCTGCCATTAAACCCAACAAACCTGCAACTCAGCTCTGGAAACCAGCCCACTAGTGGTGCTGTGTGGGGCCATGGAGCTGGGCTGGTGAACCTGCAGAGCAAACCCAGGCTGTCCTGGGGATCCTCCGGTTTGCAAACCCATGCTGAAAGAAATACACTCTCCCATGGCTGTGGGACCACAGAGACACTCCAGCCTGCAAGGAAGGCTTTTCCCACAATGGTTAGAGCAGGCAGGAACAGGAAGAGGGAGCTCTTCCACTGTGCCCTGCAGAAACCCAAACAAAAGGACATTCCTGGGTTTTGTCCTCTCTTTCCCAATCTCTTGTCTTTGGTCTCACAGCCCCCGATCCCCTCACCTTCTTTTGCTGCTACTTCCACCAGCCCTTCCCCAAGAAAGGGCACATTTGCTCCTGAGCTGGCAGTGCTGGAATCCAGGAATTTGCACTTCTGAGCTCCCTCACCCACCTTCCCAAGGCTACCCTTGCTCAGTGGTCCTGCTGGCAAGAGGCTACCAGGGAAAACAAGCACAGAGATAGCCTGGTGGGGGGCATCCCGCTCCAACTGAACACAAAGCTGGGAGTAGGATTTATGCACAGAGCATTGGAAACCTTTGGGTTTGGCTTCCTTATGCATCAAACTTTTGAGACCCTGCTCTGTGTGCACAAGATTAGTGTTATTGGCACAACCCACTTAGGAAATCTCTGAAAAAGATTCAGCCACTGCAGCACGATGAGGGAAGATGTCTTGATTTAAGAACACAGACATTACTAGAAAGGGAAAAAAATAAAAGGGTCCCTTACTGTTCTGACATATCAAAAGGAGGCTAATGAACCACCAGTTCATAGAACGACCCTGCTCTTCATTTCAGAGCCAGGCTGGCCTTTTGTGTTAAGGACACTGAATAACAAGAGCAAGAACAAACAGAAAGAACCCTTTCCCCCTGCCCAAAGTAAATCCTGAAATGAAATAATTTAAAAACTACACCCTTCTGCCCTACTTTAAGGTCCACATAAGAACAGATGAAAAGTTTTGTTCCATTGGCAAAACTGAATCAAGGCTTTTGATCCTCAAAGATCTCTTAATCGCTTTGCACATCGGTTCCTTTCATTATTTCAAACATACTTGAAGACAGAGACTTTCCTCTCTCCCCTTTTTTTCCTCTTTTTTTCTTTCCCTTTTTTTTTAAAGACTCCTCTGTGTTTGGGCCATTTCCCAGCCACCTCTGGCAGGATGGCAGACAGCTGTTTGTTCTTTACTCACTGTGACTTTCAACATACAAACAGGTTGACCTGCATTAGCAGAGTCCAGAAAAGCATGATCCTTGCCACCACTTGTTCTAGCTCACAACATCCACCTCTTTGCCCTTCTGGCACTTAAACAAAGTTCCAAGGAAGATTATATGCTTCTGGTTAAAAAAAGAAACTAGTTGTTGGTGGAATGATTGTTGGGGTTTTTTTAAAGCTTGACTCAGAACTGGAGTCTCTGTCACATCAAACTGAACTCCAATCAAGGTTTCTCAACAATTTTATGTCTCTGCAATTCCTGTAAGTCAAATTCAGCACCAAATCACTAATTCTCAAACAAAACAGGGGTAGATTTGTAATAACCCAGGGCATTTTGTCATCCCTGTGAGAAGAGTGCTTAACTGGACTGAGTTTTCCAGCAAACATACAGTACAGTGTCCTTTGTTTTTCCATTAAAGTCTTAATTCTGGCCTTGCACTCACTGACCAGCAGAAAGGGAAGAGATATTTTCTGAAGAGAAGACCATTCTTTGCTTGTGCAAGACTTCGCACAAGCAGGCTCCCCAAAATTAGATAACAAATTGCAGGCAGGATTGATGGGAGGTGGAGTGAGAGTTCGCCAGCTCACAAGCCATCCAGGGGGATGGATAACATCGAAAACAAACTCCACCTGGAAAGCTGCATGTAGGCAGCAGAGCAGAGCAAGTTTAATGCGTTCGGAGCCTCAGGCATTGTTTAGCAAGTGGGTGGATGCTTTCTGAGCCAACTTCATCTACCCAAATGGTGTCAGAGCCATTGTAAATTGCCTTGTTAAATTATGGTCACAAAGCAGCGCAGAGCTGAGGAGGGCTGGCAGCGAAAGGCTGCACCAACACAAAGCAGGCACAAGGCTTGTCGTGCTGCAGGAGGCAGGTAATGACAGCACTGCCCTGCAGGGAACCTCCCACCTCAGGCCAGGCCACACAGAGCCGAGACCCGCCGGCTGCTGGAGAGGACACTGTCTCCATCTCATCTGAGCTATCTACCAGCCAGACTCCTTCACGGTTCCTTGTCATTAAGCAGAGGAAAGACAGTCTTTCTGGGAGGTGTCAAAGGATCTGATTTGAACTTCTGCCCCTGCGAGTAGCTGTCAAAGAGGCCAGCCCCTCTCAGCCTCCTCTGCCTTGCCTCCTCTCTTTTTCCCTGCATTTACCCCCTAGAGGCAGGGGAAGTCTGTAAATAAACATGATACCTAACCCCACACTGCTTGTACTGATAGTCAGGCTTTCAGATTCAGCCACAGGAAAGCAACATTTAGATCCTGCTCACTTATTCCACTGTACCAGATGAGTCAGATGAAACACAGCTGAGACCACACCAGCCATCACTGCCCCACAAACCACTTGATGGGCATCAAACAGAGATGAAAAAAGCCAGATCCCCCCAACAAGTGTCCTGCCTGCAGCCTTGTGGGTGCCCAGCTCCCAGCCCACACAGACCTCCCAGTGCCTGGACACGTCCACATGGCCAGAGGACAAAGCAGACCCGGGAAGATGAGCTTTCTCCTCAATTTTTAGGAGCAAACCACTGCCCAAATCAACAGGCACGTTTTCCAGTGTTCACCAGAGCATGAAGCTTGATAAGAGAGGACTAAAAGGAAACCAAGCACGTTCTGAGCAGTTTCCCATAATGGGAATGCCAGACACAGGTTGGCAGCTGGTGTGTGGCACCAGAGAACTGCTCCTAAGGGCCTGCCTGGAGACAGGGCTCCCTCTCCTTCACAGCCACTCACTGTAGGGCCCTGACATTCTGCTCGCCTTCCTGCACCTCAGCCCTGCCTCTGTCCCCAGCCACAGCCGAGTTCTGCCCTTCCATGGATTTCTATCACTGTATTTATTCATGCCTTGCTGCTGGCAGGGTAATTTCCAGTTCTGCCCTTCCCAGTTACAAGCTGTAACATTAAACTTCATTTTATTTGGCATCTAGAGCCCACTTTTCAAGCAGCTGTGAGCAAAAGACCCCTCAACTGATGCAGATAAACATGGTTTTATTTTTAATTTGTAAATTAAAACAAACAACCTGTGTTCCAGGCTGTGTAGTCCATATCCATCTCCATAAAACCCCACACAAAGCAAAGGAGACCTTTTTGCCTCCCCAGTGCTCTATGAGATGCCTGGTTTTACCCTTAATATTGCACATTAATAAGGATAGAAAACTTCTGAAGTGTCTCTGACTCCTTTTTGCATAACCCCCATGAAATCAGAGTGCAGTCTAGTTTCCACTGAAATAAAAGGCCAGCTAGAGGTCAGAATTAAACCTAGAGCATAGGCTGAGCCTACAGAGAACTGAAACTGTGGAATAGCTCTGACTAGACTTTGTCCATGGTCTGATTCCTCGTGGTGAGGGCAGGATTGTAAAGACATTTGGGAGCTAACTCACAGCAGCAGCAGCAGTCTCTGTTTCCCCAGGAACAGCAGGTCTGAACCCAGGGAATTTTTACCCAGCCAGCCTCATTGCTGGTGACAGTGGTCTTATTCCTGACAAACTGAAACCATTGAAGCCCAGCACTGAAATGCAAGTTGGTGATGACCTCCCCTAGCACAGCTTATTGGAAACATGGGAGCAATGACAGAGAGAGGGATGAAGTGTCTGCAGGTCACCGAGCTGCCACCTCACACACAGCTCCAGCCACAGGAGCAGCAGATGGAGGAGGATTGTTCAAATGGCAGAGCTGGCCCTTCCTTTGGAGACATACGGCTCCAGCAACAGATGAAAACAAGCAGGGAGGAGGGTTGGGGAGAGCAGTCCTGGAACACATGTGAGAAACAAATGCGAGGCTGAGCAGGGGCTCTGGAGCTTTTGTTGTTCCTGGCATGGCAGTTTGTTGGATACACAGGTTCTCTTTTTCAAGTAGGACCAAGTTTAAATGAAACACCTGATGAGTGATTATTTCAAACTTCATCCTCAAGACAGAGGAACTAGCCAAAAGCCTGGGTCCTGCTGTCTCTGGCACGTTACAGGTCTCTGCCACAAAGTAAACCCCAAAAGGTGAAGATGCACCAAGTATGCCCAAGGCTTCCAACCTAGATGTGCCCACACATGCTGCTGTGCTACAGAAGGATGCCAAGAGCAGAGCTTTTTGAGTTAGAAAGGCATGCAGGCAGGCAGTGAAAGAACTTCAGATTTGTGCTAAGTTCCCTAAGCATATAAACTATATATACTATAAATATACACACGATTTATTTATATGTAGTAAAGGCACAAGGACTCAGGAGCACTGGGCTCACGTTTGAGTTTATGTCCCTCCCACAAGCTTTCTGTAAAGGTTTAGGAAAACTACTGCTCCTGTCTTCCTCTGGGTTGGGTCATTATATTTATAAAACAAACAAGTTAATTCTTCACCCGTTTCTGGTTAGGACCCACTTGCACCAGCATCAGTATCCATGGAGCAGTTCAGATCACTAATTTCTCTGTAAGCTAAATACTGCCATTAATGCCACTGGAGCATGGTGAGGGGCTGCCATGCTGCAACTGCTCCTTGACATTGTGCTGGGTTACCATGGCTGGGGGAAAGAAGAGAAAATCACACTGCAAATTCACCAGCTCAGGATATCGTAATATTCTGAAGCTGATCAGTGTAACTGGGTGGATTGAAAAGCTTCCCTGTGGAGCTGGGAGATAGGAGGCCAGAGTTTTCATTAGTCCCTCCTGCAGATGCTTTAACTCAGGAGATTGTTTCCAGTACCTCTGCCCACCAGCTTTTCCCAATTCAGCCTGTTGCTTGTGGGAGATTTGTGTAAGAAGCCAATCTGCTATTCCAATGCAACTCAAAGCCAACTCCTTCAGAGGACAGAATAGTCAGAGCAAATTTCCTATCTGCTTTCCCAAGGTCCCTTCTGTCAAACAAATAAACAACAATAACAAAAAGTTTGTTTTTATAGAGCTTGGCTTAAAAAGCCAGACTTGGAAATGTACTGAGTGGAGCAATCCTGCAGCACCACCCAAAACTGGCCAGCAAACGAGAGCTGGCCAAGGCTGTTAATTTGACGGCTGGGGGGGAAATGAAACCTATTGCTACCATCTGCACAAAGGAAACAGAGGCAAAGCAAAACCCCACTGTGGGAGCAGAAAGAAAGGTTCAGCATAGCTGAGACAACACAAACCATATGAGACACTTGTTAAACCCCCTCCCTGATTCTTTCTCCACCACTAAATGCTGCAGGACAATGATCAATCCATTCAATAGAAGCTTACAAGAAGACCCTCAGGACCATCAGTGGTGCAGGTCTCTGTTTTCTTACAGATTCTGGCACATAGAGGCCCTACTCCCTGGTAAATCTTTAAGACAACATGAATAGTTTGCATACTCTGAGCCCCACAGATGGTTTGGATCTGAAGACCTTGCGCAGACTGCAGTGGTCACAAAACCCATACTCACAGCTAGAATTTGGGATGCATCACATTTTTACTGTTGTTTGTACTGCTCAGTTTGTGAACCAGAATAAACAAATGAGCTTTGAAAAAAAAAAAAAAGGCAGTTTGAAAAGAGCTTGATCTGCTGTGAGCCCTTGATTCAGCTGGTTTTACCCCAAAGGTAACCGTGGCTCTAGTGTGGCTGTTTCACAGGTGAAGAAAACCTCTCCCTCAGTAACCCTGCTCTGAGGGGGGTTGATCTGCAACCAGCTCTATCTGCAGCCCCGGCCCCTACAGCTGCACCAACATCTCAGGCTGGAAAGCTGGCAGGAATACCTTGGTAGTGCACCAGGAGGCTCTGGGAATTTCATTACATTTTCCACTCACCCAGCGTGTCTCCGGAAGGCCATCTACGGAAGAGAACAGACCCAGCATGTTGCCGCCCAACCCTCTGGAGTTTCTCCTTTCACACCCACTGCCAAAGCACAAACACCCTCACCCCAGGCCAGATTCTGATCTTCCTTTATACAGCAAAACCCCAAATCCACTAATATCAGCTGCAGGCTCTTGCTGCAACAACTACTGACCAGCAACTCCGGGGGGACAAGCCCTTCCCTGCTGCCTCCAGCAGTGCCGGGCACTGATTCTCCACTGCTTCAAAATGAAGTTACAATTGAAAACCACATCCCAGTGCTGTCCCTGGAGCCCGGGGACTGGCATGCCCCCTCCCAGACTGGGCAGTGGCTCTGGTACATGTTTAGGCTCGTTGCAGCCTGTCCCTCAGCTGACACTTGCAATGGTGCTGTGGCACCCTGGCACGTTTCACCTGAGCTTTGGAAGAAGCTGCAGTTTGCAGAGCTGGCAGGGGCGAGGGGTAAAAGGATTCATCAGCTCTGCAGTTCATTTTAGAGAGGGCACACATAAAATGCAGCTCAGCTGGATTCACTCATCTCCTTGTCTGAGCAGATGTGAGGATATCTGGTGACCTTGTTGAAAACAGACTCACCTGGAGAGATTCAGAGCTCTGTACCAAAACCAGAGTTCTTCCAAAGAGCAGTTTGCACTTGGTGATTGCAGAAGTCCTCCTGCAAGTAACAGACCACCAGCAGGATCACACACACAGGGAGGCATCTCAGTGGTCAGAGGATACACAGACTTTCCATAGGTGCCAGAAAGAGAAAGAAAAGGTGTCAGACGCAGGAGTCCTGACTCCAGTGCTGTTAAAAAAACCATTCCCTCCTTACAGGAGGATATATGTCACTTTTCAGTATGTTCACAAGACCTGTAGGGGCCTGGGGACAAGCAGGCAGACATCCTGCCCAAGGCATCAAAATGTCACTTGGCAAACTAACGAGGGGATTGGAGTAATACTGTCCCCCCCAGACCTGTCCAGGAGAGACGTGGCACCCCAGGGGCTGCTGTGGCGTGAGCACTCACAGCGGGTGCCCGAGCTGATGGACAGCTGTGGTGTGAGCAAACCTCTCCCAGCAGGACTGTCTAACTCCAGCTTCAAAATTGAGCTTCTGTTTCAAGTCAGATTTTCCCCTGATGTGCCTCATCCTGCCCAGAGACAAAAATAGAGGAAGTGAGAAAACAGACCTTTATTACCAACTGCAGTCCCCACTGCCCAGCAACCAGCTCTACGCTCCATGTCAGCCTTGCATAAAGGGAAAATAATAAAACCCAACAGCCCGCACTGCCCACAAAATAAAATATAGACAGCATCAGCCTTTATGCAGCTCAGTCACCACGTGTCTGCAAGCTGAGCAGAGCAGAGCTGCAATCCTTGTCCTAGACACTGTCTAACCTCTGCTCCAGCTCTGAATGTGCTTCAGGAGCTGACCGTGCCACAGTCCTGCCAGTAGGTAAGCTGGATCTCCTCTTTGTCCTGCTGAATAGGATGATCCCTTTCCAGGATTCCTCATTATTCATCTATACATAGTGGACCATTTGAACTTTATTTTTTTCCTTGCTGGAAAAGAAAACAAGAGCCAGTGGATACAATGGTGAGTAGAAGGTAATAGTTACGTCAGGGTTAAGCTGTGTGCAGTTGTGGCAGGGAACAGGAAGAGGACTGCAGGCTGCTGTTGGCACTGCTGACCATAATTACCCCTTAACCAAATCATGGCTACACCCTGTTCTGTACAGCACTTGGGATTTACAGACTAGAGCACATTTCAGACTCTGCTTTCTGTCCCTCCTGACGTCTGTCATGAGGCTTGGAGGGTCCCAGGTCCACAGGGGACTGCCTATGCCAACTCAGTATTTAACAAATGATTTGGCTGAGCCAAGGCAAACAGGCAGTGGGGACACCATGGAAAGCAAAGGAGTAGTTGGAGCTGAAGGAGCACATTATGCCTTCACGTTATTTTATGAGGAACACTTCAGCCCTGAGGGAAAAGTGTGAGGAGACAAATCCCAAGTCCTTATACAAAAGTGATATATGTGTATCTCCCCAGTCCACCAGAGACACCCACGTTCTCACCATCCATGGACTTTAATGAGGAAGGTAAAAAGGTCTTTAACTGTCTCCCGTCCCTTCTCATGTCCTATTTCTCTGCCCTGCAACAGCCTAGGGACACTGTTCCCCATCCCAGGCTGCACTGTTGTTCCCTGGATGCAGCAGGGAAGCAAGTGAACAAATGCCAGAGCAGCACTGTCCCCCACTCTGCACGTCCCTGGGGACAGACCAGGACCTCCCTGCTGGGCACTGTGACACTGGAGCCTGAGAGTCTGGGCTCCAGGGAGCACGTTCAACCTCTGGCATATAACCCTGCAATCCGATCTCCATCCTTTCCACGGGGGCCATCCCTTCCCACCTCCAGCACTCCCTGGCCTGGGCACCAGAGCTTAGCCCACCTGCTCTGAGCTGTTAATTGGTCATTCCATGTTAGTGCTCCTCTAACATGAGATTTATCTGCAGTCCCTGGGATGCTGAGAGGCTGCCCCAACCCGCCTGCCTAGGATGGGCAGGATCAGTGGGATGAAAGCCTTCTGGAGCTGCTGCAACCACAGGCCACAGTCCAGTCAGGCATTAACCCCCAGGGCCGCTCCCAAAGCGGGCAGGGACGGCCCAGTTAAGCCTTTGAAAGGCAGTGAGATGTTGCCACAAACAGGCCAGCCCTTTGGCAGCTGGGGGCAGCAGGGCCAGGGCGGCACACAAACACCAGCTCTCATAAGGCCATAAAGAGCTTCTGTTTCCCGACACACTGCACCAGCGGGAAGGAGGAGCAGGGAGAAGCAGCACTCCCGGGCCACGTGGCAGGTCAAACCACCGCCCAGTTTGTTGGCATCCTCTAAAGTTTAAATACGCTTTGAGCCAGCAGTGAATCATCCCTGGCAGGTAAGAATGATATTAATTTATGACATGCCAAATGCAAGCAGATCTTTTGGTGTCGGTCCAATGGTTTTAGTCTTATTAACACACGGCGGCGGCTCAGGTTGCAGCTGTGCACATTAAACTCTGGCAAGTGGCATTTTAAACAATGACAAACTTCAGAACAATCACTCCACACATGGAGCCAGGCCAGGCAAAACTGAAGGGTAGCAGAATAAAGGTCAATGGGGGGAACCTGTTTGTCTGGGAGAGGAACAGGTGGCCCGCTTGGGTTGCTGCAGGGTCTTTAAACTGTCTGAAGGACACAGTCATGGATCATTTTAACCCATTAAGCTGCTTAAGCCTTCCCTTACACTGGTTTGAACTTCAAGAGAGTATTAAAGAGCTTAGTAATACATCCTGAAGAAAGCTCTCCCCTGTGCTTATGCATCCAGAGTGCACATGCTGCACTATGGACCTGCAATCCTTCCACTGACAGCAAGGCCCCTCTGGCAGCTGAACCAGATCTGAGCAGCTAAAACACAGAACCCAGGGCAGCAACACACTGGGACATGGACAGCAAGGGGAACACGTTCCCATCACCCCCGTGCCACTCAGCAGGCCTGAGGACACTGAGGGACACAGGTCAGGGAGGAAAATCAGCCCCTCATCAGTCCCTGCCTTACACACAGAGAACTGGGGCTGCCTCAGGCTGGGTCCTGGGAACTCCAACCACATCCAGCAAGGAGGGCTGGGGGAGAGACAGTGACCTCTGAGGGCAGCTCCTTACCTTGACATGTGGGCAGTGCAAAGCCAGTCTGAACCGTTCCTGCCAGCTGTGTTTGCATCACAAAATACGATGATGGAGACATAAAAGACATTTTTATGGCAGGAAATGTAAATATTCCAAGCCATGTTTCAAAGCTGTGTTTCTCAATTTGAAAGATATCAAAATAAATGTTTTCTGAAGTGTCAAAAGCCAGATGTTTCAGAATAAAACAGCAGAATAAGACCTGACATGTAACAATGTTTTCCAATGCAGTGCTTCCAAACCAATTGTTTTCAGAATTTTTAATTTGCCCTCCCCCAGCCTAATCTTATCCTTGTAAGCAGAATTTTTATTTTCCAACCAGGTACTTCCCAGAAGAAAGAATTTTTGAGCAATACATCAGATCTTGTTAAATAAATACAAAGATTTAGCTACACAGGAGATCCGATCCAGAATAAAGCAGGGTGTAAATTCATAAAGAAATACTTATCTCAGATTTAAATACCAGGTGTGTAGATGTACTTATTCCCAGATGAAATTAGAGGAATTAAATTCTTTCATAACAAGGCACTTTTATTCTGGAATAGGAGCATCCACATATGAAATTAATCAAGAATAGCTAAAGCCACAGCAAGGTCTCAGGCTACTGACTGTAAGTGAAAACAGTAAATTCATTCTGCCTCTTGCAGTTTCTTGCTACATAACACACCAGATGCCCGTGGATAAATGTTCCTGTAAGTAAAAGGCCAATCCCAACATGTCTGTGCACACCTCCTGATAATACTGCAGTGAGATGGACTGGAATCGATATTTTCCTCTTGGCAGCTTGGGGCCAGGGAGCAGGAGCTGGGCAGGGACAGCCACTGACACGGGAGGGCAGCTGGAGCAGCACTGGCCTGGAAAGACATTTCTAGCCAGCAGGTATCAGGTCCTGCACCATTTGAGCTTCCTGCAGGAAGGAGGGAAAAAGGAGATGATTAGAGGTTTTCAATTCAAACCTCCCAATTATCTTTATAGGGATCAGACATAATGTTTGGCTGCAGTTTAGATTGAGCTACTGGAGAAATTTGAGCCCCCATTTCATAATGGAGGCTTTAGAGCCAGGATTAGATAGTGCTAGATCTAAAAACTGATATGAAGTACTGATTTATTATACATTAATTCATTAATTTAAGTTTGATATCCTCAGTTCATCTGCAGCCAGAGCAGAACACGGATTTGTGATGTGGATAATTGTACAGAAATGGGGTTAGGTGGTTTTGTCAGATGCAGCACAAACCTGTGTCACTGTGCAGGTAACAAACTGCTTTAATATTGGTGACAAAGGGACACAGCAGGGGTTTGTGTGCTGACCAGAGAGTGGACATCATTTTCTGGTCAGAAGTGGGGACTGAGAGGACAAACAAGGGCTGTTACTTGCAGCTGTATAGGCAGAGAAAGAGAAGAGGCATTACACTGCGAGAGTAATGAGTGCATCAGCAGAACTATAAAATCAATTTTAATTCTACTGAGAGGCAAGATACAAACTCACTCCCTATTGTGGCAGTTACTCAGTTTTTATAGAAACAAAAATACAGAACAGTAAGGTGTGAATATATAGAATAACTAATCCTGGTACTTTCAGACATGGGGTTCTCTATTGCCTGGACAACTCCCTGTTTTTCATCCTACTTTACAAGGAGCACTTACCTGGAATTCATACAGGAGACCTTGCCAGCCCCATTCCATGCCAGGCTTTCTGAAGAAAGTTAAAGCTGTTTTTCTTGGTAATTCTTCTCTTCATGTACCATCTACATTGATTTGGCTTTTTGCAAAATGAAATCAGAGAGCCAACAGAGACAAGGCAAAAGCAAAGGCAGCCAAACTCAGGTCCATGCTCAGACTGCTTCGAGGCTTCGGTGCCAGTGAAGCAATCACAGTTATCACAAACTGACCCAAGGATATTCAGTTTGATTCCTCTAATTGCTTTAACAATAAAAATCAATGGTTAGAACTCTGGAGTATAAAGGAAACCTAATAAAATCGATGTAACAGCTACAAGTGCAGAATTTTAGGATCCAGATGCAGAACAAAAGCAGAATGGGGCATATTTGATATCAGCAACAGTTAATATTTATCCATAGAAGAAACTCTGGTTATGTTATTAAACATATTTTTTCATGAGATCCAGGCAATGTCATCGGTGTCTTCAGACTATACCTGCAGTTTATGATGAATTATGTGCTCTTTCTCATCCTTAAACAAATGTTCCAGTGGACCCTACCTGCACCAAAATGGGACTTAACATTTTCTGCTTTCTTAATAAAATAGTTTGATTTGCCATTATAAGAGTACACTTAGAGAACATTCATAGCCCAACAATCCATAAACAAACCAGTAGTGCATTTTTCATTAGAAGAAAGCATTCTCTACTGATCTTCAGATAGAAATTGAGACCTCATAACTTGGGGAGGTTCACAGCAAATGACAGCAAAGACCTTCATGGCACCGGCCCACAGTCATATTTAGCAACAGGACAGCACCCATGAGTGACAGCTTTCTCTGGCAGAAAGAGCCAGTCAATATTTACATTCCTCATGAACATACAAAAGAGCATCAGGATACTTGAGAAATTAGCCCTTGATTGCCACTTGGAAGGCATCATCAGAAAGTCAAATCACTTCAGCACCTCCAACAACAGAACCGCTTTCATTCCCAGACTCGAGATCTCTCACAGATGTGTCAAGGTCTTTCCCTGGGAGCTGGAGATGTCTGAAGGGCACTGGGGGCTGAGAAAGCCTGACAGGAGGGTTGTATTATATAAAATGTGAAAAGATAAAGAAAGCATTTGGTCAACTCTTGCTCTCTTCCTTGCTGAAGTGGCAGACAGAATTCTGAAAGTCCTGGGCCAGCCACAGGGAATACCAGTAGGATTCCTCAGTGCAGAATAGAGTTGGGGGACACAGATGCAGTGGTTCGATTCTGCTCTCGATTTCCCAAAATGTCACCACATAGAACAGCCCTAAATCTTGGCTTAGAACTCACAAAACAGCCAGTGCCTTTCCAAGTGAGATCTCAGCTCCTCTCATTTCCTGCATACAATAGCATTATTCAGCCACTGAAGTTTCCACTTAGCTTGCATTTATGCCAAGTACTTTTAATTGCAAAGGAAAAGGATGTTAAGCTCTCCCATTTCTTTCTTTCTAATTCATAAGGGACACAGCAGTGGTTGGTTAAAGTTAGAGGTTAAGGGTTGTTCTCCCCTCAAATCCTGCTCCTGCTGGGCAAACTGAGGTTACCTACATCACAAGGGCAGGAAAACTTCTGTTGTCACTTGGAAAATACTAAAAAGACAAGCAATTGTAAACTGACTCCCAAACAGGCACCAGGGAAGTCTGATGGCACCTGAACCCTGCAAGGTTTACAACTGATGAGTCACCTTGACCAGCCCAGGTCTCATCTGAAAATGGATTTGCAAGTGTCCACCCCATGCAGTAACTCAAAGGGCATCCAGCTCAAGGAACTCATCACAACGCGGAGAGCAGCAGCTTTGACTGGAGCAAAACACTGCACAGCAAGGAGGGAAATAACTGGAAAAACAGATGCTTAATTTCTACTTATTTTTGGCAGCCTTGTTCCTATGATATCTGTTAGATGAAGGAAATAAGCTGCTGAATGCTGCTTAGTAAGTAATCCGTGAGCCACAGCCACATCTATGGGCTATCAGGGTGGCAATACAGTCCTACTGGAGCTTATTTTTCTTTTGATCCATCCATAGAAGGGTCTGAAGTAACGTTTCCATATGGGTTTTGTTCCTATTATGCAAGATCTGATGAACTACATTGTCTGAGACAAAGGGATTAAGTGAGTTGAAGTGTTGTTTTGGGCTTGGTAGTGTTTTAAGTGTCTTCACTCCACCTCCAGCCCTGGGACAAGAAACTTATTAGCTAATTATGATGCAAATGAACAGAAATGTAAATTAAATGTTACATTCTAATGTAGCTTAATAGCCCGAGGAGCAGGAATTTAGTTAACTTTAATGGACTGTTATTCTATCCAAAAATATAGTTTATTAACAAGCACATACAATAAATCGCACCACTAACTTTAAATAAACCATCTAGCAAGCTCACCTTCACACTAAGTGACATTTGGTTAATACAGAGCAACAAAGCAATTCCCATCTGCTTCCCACAGACACAGAACGAGCTCAGTTGCAAACCAAGTTCGTTATAATCCAAAAAAGGGCACATAAAAGCAAAAGCAATGAAGACTTTGCATGAACGATGCCATTTCTTTCCACCAGACCTTTGGTCTCTTACAAAATAGGTCTGTAATACAAAAAGTAATAAAAACCTCTGGATTCAATTTACTCAGCCTCTTCCATCACAAGTTCACTGTAACATTTTGCAACAACGTGAGTGGTAGTAAGAGGGAGGTAAGAGGCAAAGTTAGTTGTGTCTTCTTGGAATTATTGAGGTCCAGCAGCACACAGAGGCTGCCCTGGACTCCACTGTCACTGTCCCAGTTTTTGCAAGGAATACAAAGATGGCGAAGCACATTCTTCTCTCTCTTTAATTAAAGGTGATCCATCATGCACTGACATCAAGGCAGAAGTTCTTGTGGTATCAATGGTACTCTGGTGCTCCTCTCCAGGAGGAGGTTTGTGCCTCTGCAGCCTCCAGCTCGGCTGTGATGTCAGTAAAACCTGACACGCTGCTGCCACACGGGTGTCACAACAGTCCTGGCCTCCCTTCGTGCCAGGAAAAGGGATTCAGCAGAATTTGATCTGTAAGAATTGCAGCCAACTTGGCAATGAACAGCTCTGCTCTGCTCAGAGCAACATCTCAACCTCACCAAGTAAAGAGAAGGTTTGGAATGAACTTCGGGAGGAGCCCAAGAGAAGCATCAGGTCAAAACAGAAAACTACACATTTCTTGGTGTTAGACCTTGTTCTTCACCCAGGGAAGGACATTTGTATTGCTGATCCTCGGGGGGATGAGCAGGAAGGTTCCCAAGAAGAGTGCTCCAAATCTAATGGTGTCAAAACTGCTCAAGCAGAATTTTTAAACAAAGCCAAAAATTCCTCTTTTTCCATTTTGTTACCTCTATAAAGGTAGGGGTTCCAATTTTATGAATATGGTGCCTGTTATCACAACTTGAACAAAAATTATGCCTGTGCTCCTCAATTAGGAGTTAATCTTTACTCAGAAAAAAAATTTATAAAAATATCAATGGGTTAAAGACTTATTTGATCTCATTTCTCTCCTGTACCTTTCTCTCTGCAATGCCTAGGAAAAAAAAACCAACCAGAAACTTTTCCTGCTCCCATCCTAAGCAGAGTTAAGATCTACTTTGATGACAAAAGAATCTTTATAAATGGTCATTTTTTTCAACTGCTGGAACCAAATTTTTTGTAGTACAAGGAAAAAATTATCTCAGTGGGAACTAACCTGACAAACAAGAGCAAGCCATCAAAAATCATCTAGAAATAAATCCATTAAAGAGAAGTCCAAGCATTGTGACACCAATCAGCAACAAGCTCCCTCTCCCCTCTGCAATTTGCATAGCTGGCTCTCATGGTTGTTGGTTATGAAATACTCACAGTAGAACAACTTTAGAAAAATTTGGACAAGTGAGAATGGAGTTATTTTAATCTAGAACAATATCACCCAAAGATACAGATGAATACAAACACTGTTCGTATCAAAAAAAATCAGAGAAACATGAATTTAAGCTGCATTCTCAGTCTATATATTGGCTTTCCCCTTCCTTGTCCTATAAAAATAGGGTATGACATTTCAGCTTCAATTGCATGTTTAAGTCATTTATTCATTGAACATTCCATTCTTGAAATATCATCTATTAAAGTGTTAGTTAAGATTCATCCTGCTTATAGAAGAGGCAAAATTTCTTCTGAACTGCACTTGTAGACAATAATAGAGAGACTGATATGGACTCAATAAGAAATAATTAGGTTATGGGAAGAAGAAAGAAAATAATAAATAAATAATGATGATAGTAATAATAAAATCAAGCTCCACTCTTCCTATCTGACTCGTAATAAAACAAACACTAATGCCTTTTAGGTGATCACAAGATTTAACTCCCCAAACAATATTTACAGACTGAATTCAGATATAAACTGTGATTTAAAGTCTATAACTGGCTATCAAAAGAGGACAAAAACTTCCAAGATAACATCTCCTTCATAGGCAGGGAAACCACAGTAAAAATAATACTGAAAACTCCTGATCAGAGACTGGTATAAAAATGACTATTTGTAACAACTATCATGGCTCTCTTATCAGCCGTTTAAGAAACGTGGATTGTGCCCCACACTGGCACATTTCTTACACAGGTAGAATTGTACCTGGGCAGTTTCCAGCCCCTCTCTGGAGCACTGAAGGGAAAGGAAGAAGCTGAGATGGATTTTGGTGCCTCAGCAGCAAACCCTGTGGGGTGGGCAGGTCTGTTGGGATTCCCAAATCCAAACAAATCAGGGCAACAACACAGTCAGAAATCCAACAGCACCAAGGCTGCCTGGCCATGGCTCTTTCCCCTACTGCAGAGCACAGTTAATAAATGGGATTTATTTTAGAAAGTTTCACAACTCTTAAACAGTAGATGATACTTGCATTCCTGAAGGATTAAGTTCTACATTTCTTAATGCTAATTCAACTCTCTAAAACCAACCCAATAAAACCAGCAAAGATTTTACAAGTAACATGCACAACCTAAAAACTCTATCCTCAAAACTGCCTTTTTGGTACACTTTTAAGCTCTTAAGATGCTCTATTTATTGAAGGGATGCCAGGAAGCCTGCAGAGGGAACAAATGCTTCTTTGGCAAAAGGAAAACATTTTAATGCCTCCTGCCTTCGAAGTATGCACACCTCACCACAACATATGCTAATACACTACCAAATAAGTCTCTTTATCTTGCCATTTTTATAACAAACTGTTTCATTCATATCTATTTCAGCTTGTAACTACCTACTGCACAGAGTGGCACACTGTGCTAAATCAACAAGTAGTTTATACCTAAGAAATAGAAAGTGTAAAAAAAAATCCAACACATGATATTAAAAAAATATTATATATTCAAAAACAAGTCAAGAGGGGCTAATTTTCTATAAACTGTTGCAGTACAAAATCAAAATTTTAAGTCATGTAGTCAACTTGGGCCTTTTTTTCTGATGAACAGGATCTAACAAAAAAGGATTCCCACAAATGTAAGTGGGAATTTGCACCAGAACTGCCATTAGTAGATGAAAACATATGTTACAGCCCTTCTGAGCAGATATCTGTGTGTGTTATCCCTGTGCTTGCAGATACACACCTGCCCCTGGATTTCCAGCCTCTTCCAAGGCACACACTCCACTGACACATTTGGACAAATCAGCCAAATGCTGAATCTAGAAAAAGATCAAGACCAGCTCTTTGCAGACCTATAGTCTGCAACTGGAAAAATAAAATAAATATAAATATTTACTATCTTATTACTAGGGGTTTTTTCCACGGGAAATTGATACTTAAAGGCATCTTCTTCTTGAAGAACTCAAAGAAATAAAAGGGGGACTATTTTTAAAAATAAAAAATGCAAGCAATGAGAACAAAGAAAACACAGCCTCAAACATGCTGGAGCAAGAGCCCTGAGTGTGGGCATCAGGACCAGCCTTCACTGAAACAGGATCTTCACTCACCACACATATCCCAGTTACTCCAATTAAATCACTGTGGCATTTAATGATGCTAGAAAGAAAGATCTGCTTTTAGTATGTGGATTTAAATGCCACAGACAACTGTCAAAGACTTGGTATACAACTGGGATAACTCTGCTGGGGTAAATAATGAGATGAGGGGGAGGAAATAGAGCTGAGTTCTATGGAGAAGTCACTGGGATCCACCAAAGGTTTCTGTACACCTGATTCACAGGTGAAGAGGAAGGGGAGGAGTAACTGAAAACGTGTTTGCCATGAACTGAACCTTTTTTTCCCCTGTTAGAGGAACAAAACTGCCTCAAATGATGCAATGGGTCAACCTGAAGACAGACACATTTGAAAAATGCTGGAAATCCTGAAGTCAGAGCTTGTGAATGTGTTTGGTTTGTATGCTGCCTTGGAGGAGAGAGGGAAGTTAATACTTCTAAAAGCCTGGTATTTACACTTCCGAAAAGTGCCTGCAGTTCATCCCACTGTGATAGGACAGGATTTCAGTGCCTCGGGGTGTTCCTGCCTAGGCACTGGTGCTGCTTTGGCACACGAGCACACACATGGTATTCCAGGAGCAACGGGACAGCGAATGCAGCTTCACACTGGCAGCACTCCTGAGTGGTTTGAAATGTTTATCAACTCAGTAGGTCAAAAGTCTGCAGACACTGGGTGGAGCAGCAGTATGCCACAAAACTAACAGTTGTCCTCCTAGAAGGGAACAAAAACACAAAGAGGGGAGGGGGGGAACAGTTGTCAGTAAGGATTAAAGCTCGTGGCTCCATTCCACAGGGACAATGTACTGGATGCTGAAACACGGGATCAGCCCGTGTCCACCCTGCAGAAAAAGCAGGTTCATTGCTCTCTCTGAGAGCCTGCTGCCACAGCAGGGAAGCACTGCAGGGCTTCTCAACCCCTCCTGGTTGCTCCTCCAGTGCATTTAAAGCAGCAGCGTGTGGTTTCTGTCCGTGTGCAGGGTGTGGCTCAGTGTCACAGCCAGCAGGTTTAACAGCTGACAGGAAAATAGCTGGGCAGCTTCGGCTCTGCTCGTGTGTTTCTTAAATTACTGCTTGTAGACACAAAATAGCTGAGGGGCAGTGCCCTGCCTGGGCCCAGGTCTCCAGGCAGGACAATGCACAGGCACTGCTGTCACTCAGTGCCACGTAGTACAGTAGGGATGGCACTGGAGCAGTGGGATGTGAGCCCACAGGGACCCTCCCTCCTGCCCCATCCTGGCAGGAACCCACCTATCTCCTTTAAAAATATGAAGATCTGTTTTCTGCTAAGGCAGAAATCATGCTTTACCCGTGGCATCTGTGCTTTTTCAGATAGAGAAATCCAGTTCAACACTTAACTATCCTCTCCTGTAAGAGGATACAGAATGTGATATGGAAATGCAGCAGAAGTTACTGGCATGGACGTGGCATGTGCTAATCAGGGCTGTTCAGGATCCCTACCCTGTGTGTTTTCACGGTCACTTTAAGCTCTTTAGAACAGAAACCCCGTCCTTCACATCCTTCTAAACCAGCTATCACACCTCCACAATTCCACATAATCTTCCCATGTCAAGTGCACGAGCTAGAGAGATAAGGATGACAGGACACCCTGTTTAGATCTCATTTTCTGTGGATTTGCATCAGATGTCAGCTACTTAAGACTGTGTTCATGAAGGCATTTAGCAGAACACAGTACATTCTTGTCTGGGGGAAGGAACGATAACTATTTTTTAAACAAGTGAAAACCATGCAGAAATGTGTATTTTCAATTATTATATTTTCCAATGTTAATACAGTGTTCTTCCAAAGTAGCCTTAAAGTATGTTTTTGTTGAGTTGTAACTTTAATAATTCCTAAAGGTGTCTACTGATATGTCTATCATCTCTTAAGTTCTACAGTGAGCAATGCTTAGCAATTAATTAGAAGAGAGTCTAAAGTCTCACACTGCTGGATTATTTTGGGTAATATACAGATTTAGTGACCAGCAAGTAGCTTCCATCATTTTCTTAGAAAAGAATCCTGGTTAATGCTTGAAAGAAATTACAGCATGATCATAACATTTTATGCCACTTGTGAATATTATGACTGTGATATGGAAGCAATTTCTTTCACTCACCGTGAAATCCACTGAGTTCTGACACATGACTGACGTGTAGGAGAGTGGCAAGTTGAAGTACACAGTGTCTGCAGTCAGATCTTTCTAAGAAAGATGGCTTTCCCAAAACAGCATTTATGCAGCCTTCTGGCTGCTGCCCAGATTTGGCATACCTAAGTTGCTTTCATTTCATAAAGCTGAATTGCTTACAAATCAGACACTTCTTATGTCACAAACTCACAGCAAAACAGGCTGTGATAGAACTCTGTGAAACAGGTTCCATCACCCTGAATCACCAATTAGTCTGTCTGCTTAGAGATCTTCCTATTGAAACGTGGTTTCTTATTTTTATGGAAGGTAAGTATCAAATCAATGAACTTCAGCAGGATAGGAACTATGTGGTGTTCTTGTGCATTACATACATCAATAAGTAATTTCAGAAACATTCCTTTTTAAAGCCCCTTTCTTTTCTGCTCCCTATGTTTAGGGATATGTTTTGTAACTACTCGGTTTACTTGCATTCTCTAACAAGAATCTGAAATCAGATTTGTTTATTTGACTCCAAGTGACTTAGCTTTAAACCTTTACTACTTTTCAAACAGTAGAACCAGCTGAGACTTCTCTGATGATGCTTTTCCATTGCAGAAAGTGGATGTGTTGCTATTATGGTTTATGGTAGGCTACAGTATCCTTTCAAACTAATAAGGACAAGGAAAAGAATCTGCAAAGCAATCAGTGCTCACCTTGAAGATACTTCATATCTGTATCTGCATGAGGGCAATACTCCCTGAACCACAGCCCAGTTTTGAGTCCCCTCTATGACTGTGCTGCCCAGCAGGCCAGGAAGTCTGTGTGGGCTTGTCTACCTGTGAATCCTGCAGACACATTCACTGCTGCTACGACCACAAAACCTGAAATGTTCTCAAAAACATGCACTGCTACAAAATCTGTGCTCCAGTGCAGAATGCTTCCACACCATATCTCATGTTAATTAGTGTGGAAAGGGAAACAGGAACACTTTCCTGCAGAATGTTTTAACTGAGCTCTGGCTTTAGAGCTTTTTTCCATCTTTGATCTGCAGCAGCTTGACTTGGTGGTGGCATTGTCCTGAAGTTAGGGTTGGGTGCTATTTCTCTCCCAAGGCACACAAGTGCCAGGCACGTGCTGCACTGCCACAAACAGGTCAAACCCCTTCCCTGTCTCACACCAGGCTGAAACAGGCAAATGTGAAGGCCCTTTTTAACACTCTAACACCATTCTGGTTGTCTTATGAATAAAATATGTCAGCTTTTACATTCAACCTGAAATGCTGCTGCTAAGTTTAAAAAAATCCTTAAGAATATGCTTTGTTCCATAAGGTGTTTTTCTTCTTAAATGAAACCCCAGTGTAATTTCCTGTATAATTACCCTTGATGCAATCCTGCCATTGGAGTTTCCCTCAAGGGAAAGAGCTTTGGGTAGACAATGGTAAACATAGGCTGGCTGCAGCGGTGACAGTGTCCCAGGGGACAGTGCAGCAATTCCAAGAGGCTTTTGGGTAGTGAGATTGGAGTCAGAAAGTTCAAATCTAGAGAAGAAAGGAAACAAAAACAGATTTGTAACAAAAGGATTGCATGATACAGTCAGACACAACAAGCACGATCCATGAACAGTTCAGGAAACAGCTGTCTCACATTCTTAAGGCCTTGTCAAAACAAAACGAGGTAATACAAAATACCACAATTAGGGTGAAGCACACGGTGCTGTTTCCACGTGTAAATTCAAAAAGTTGAAGTTAAATGTACAAGTTTAGCACCCGTTGGAGTAAGATTAACTGGGCCAAAATATCCAGCTGAAAATGTTACAGCACAAGCAAATAATAAAAACCAGTCACAGATCAGAAAGAATTTTTAGACAGAGAGATGATCTAGAAAGGTGTTTAGCAACTAATACAACATTCTGAAAAGGGCATCAGTAGTATTTGACTAAAATATTTCAACAACCAATCCAGCAGGATAGCTAAACTCACTACAAAGCCCAAATTCCACCATCAGCAAAAAGGGATCTGCAATATTTGGAATTACTTAAAATACAACCCAGCCCAGCATAATTCTCAGAGGTCCAACCACAGAGACCACTCTAAAAAGATCAATACATTCCCAATCTGTAAAATGTAGCCCCCACAGCTTACAAGATGCCATCATTTTCACCAAATGGAACTCCAGGGTCATTTCTTGGGAAGGAGCCATCATTTTCCCAGGCTTGGCCCAAGCCACAGAGTGTTTTATAAATTAAACCCAACATGCTAATCTCCATCTAGAAACGGAGAGACAGCCCAGACAGGTGAATGAGTTTAGGTGCTGAGTAATCAGGACAAGACGCAGTATCTGCTAAATCAGTTTTAAAGGATCACACTGGTTTCAGCTTTCCCACCCCGAAAGGTTTAACCCCAGACACAATGTACCACAACAGCCCCACTGAGGTGACAAACGGGACATTTGCGTCACAAAGAAAAGGTCACACTCTGCAGCCAAGCAAAGACTGAGGAAAAGGAGTCCAGTCACTTTGTCACTTACCCGGCAGCCACACAGTATTTAACAGCACCCCTGAAACTGCAAATTTAGGCAGTGACAGATCAAATCTGCTACTTCAATCCCACAGTGCCACCTGCTTCCCCCGCACACCATTATGGCACACCTGCCTGAGCCTGGCATTTCTCCTGCCTCCCCAAATGTGGGTGTTCAGTGGTAATGCCAACAGTCTCTAGTAAGGCCACTCAGATTAGGACATATGTATGTGTGTGTCTATGCACATTTAAATCCATCTTTTTCAGCTGCTGCACCTTGGCTGCAAATAGTATAATCCTCACAACCTTGTAAAAAAAACACCTATAAACCATTCCTTCAACTGATTTTGCAATACTGCCTTGCTGTTCCCAAAACAAACTTCACCAGTATCTTCAGGGGCCACATTCACCCAGGTGGATTCCAAAAATCCTGGTGTAAGTCACAACTGGGTGAGAAAAGACAGAGCTCCCTGTACCCTTTTCCTGGCAAGGCCGTGGTTCAGCAGTGAGGATTTACTCCAGTGGCCAAGGTCCAGGTGACCCCTCTGATCTTTCCTTTGTAACTCTCTACCCTCTGCTTTCTTTGTGACCTTTAAAGTTGAGAATTCCCAAGATGGCATCAATGGGGGGAGTCACAACACATCTAAATCTGCCCAGATCTGCAGGTTATCAGCAGATATTGCTAACTCATGTGATTGCAGGATGCAGAAGCAGAGGAGCCAAGGGCCACTTTAGAGCAAAGAGCCTGAATTGGGGCAGAACTAAAGCAGCTCAGCTGTCAGGCTGGGCTCAAATGGCCCAGGGCTGCTCGCATTTCTTTTGCCTTATGTATAACAAGTCTGCCAGTTTAGGATTGTGCTGCCTGGCAAGGAGTTGCACTGTTGGCTGATGCATCTGATCTTGCCTCAGGAACTGTATTTCTCATCTCCTATTTCCATTAAAGAGTTTCTCCTGCAAAAAAAGCATCCTTCTTTATACAGCCTTCAACTAAGAAGCCACTTATAAGCAGCACTTGACCTTAGAAATAGTCTTTGGATCTTTGGTTTCTGATATTGGGCATTTTTGTTCTAATACAGCATTTCAAACATAATTTGATTAAATAAATCTTTTAAAATAGAAATCCTTGCCCAACTCTTTGAAGAGCTGTTTGAAATGTTCCTCCCACTGCCAGAAAAGCACTTTCACTATTTCCATAATCTGAAGAATGCAGAAATTTCATACCTTTCAAAAACCTGTAGTAGGTGTTATAGAGAGTCCTCATGGCCAGTTCTTGCAAAGGCAGCACATGATCTGTTTCTGTCCCTATAGATTTCACCTCTGCTGGCAGGAACACAGTTAACTGGCCTGATGAAAAAGAGAGCAGTTTCACCTCTGAAACTTGAATTGGAGAACCACAACTAGAAGGACACAAGACATTTAGAAAGTGGTTAGAAAAAAAATAATAAAAGTAACTTTATGGGGAAACCCAGATGACCAACCCAAGGTATGCCTGATACTGTTCTCCAGTGCAGCCCTCAGGGATTCCTTGCAGAGAGCAGGACATGTTGGGGTTGGACTAGATGACCTTTAAAGGTCCCTTCCAGCCCAAACTATTCTATGTTTTTATGTTTTATAGATTCCCACCTTCTGTGATGAGCTAGTCATGGGACATCTGGAGGAATTACTTATCAAAGCCATGAGAACACAATCCCAAGAGATGAACCAAGTGCACTCCACACTTTGTGCTTATCTCTTTTAGCCTCTAAATGCCATTTTTATTAAATATTTAACCCAAGGGAGCAGTTTCATACCCAACAGTTTGTTTCCTGTGTCTTGGATCAACCAGTTGACAGTGGTCATGGATTTCTCATTTTTAATACATTAGGCAAACTCCAACCACAAAAAAATCCATTTTAAGTGCCACTGGGTGATTCTGTGCTACACCTTTCCCCGCCCAGAGAGTTCCCTTGGAGGTGAAGGAAAAATAAAAGCAGTGGGAACACATCCTAGTAAGTCTACTAGCCTTGCCCTTCCCAAATCATATATGGAAAAGGAAGGTTATTTGGATCTAAGGAGAGAACTCAGCTTGTAGTAAAAATAATAACTCTTTACGTGATCCCTGTTGGGAGCGATCATACCAGAGAGACACGCAGAGGAAAATTCTACTAAGAGGTTGGGGAAGTCAACAGGGGAATTGGAATTGTTTATGACAACTGAAATTTGAAGCCAAGAGCAACTTGTTAGGGCCAGTCCTAACAAATGGAACAGAAACACGGATTTGTCAGCCTTCCCAGATATTGGACCTAAAACTGAGGTAACTCCTCTCGACCTTATCAGATGTGAAAGGAACCTCAGAGTACTTCCCTGACAACAAAGACTCTCATCTCTTCTGATTAAAGGAGGAACAGCCCAGAGAAACAACCAAAAAAGAGTGGCATCAAACAGCAAGTCAATAAGCCTCTTGTTAAATATTTAATACTTTCCCACAAACCATTAGTGGGATTAAAATATAACTGGGAATTCAGAGATCCAATATTCCAACAGTCCATTGCCCAGCAATCCATACCCAATGAGTTATCTACCACAACAAATGACTATAATGTTTTATTTCCGAGTTGGTTAACTCCTTACCACCCCTGCTTGGGAACAAACCCACGAAGTCCCTACAGTTTGTGCAGTTCAGAGCTGGGCCATTTGGTCTGCTCTGTGTAAAGGGCGAGGCTATTAATGCCAGACACAAAATCCAGGGAGGTTAAAAAGTGGAACACAGAATGGTCTGAACAGCTGGGAAAAAAGGGAGCTGCAGAAGAACACTGGTGAATAAATAACTGGGGCAAAAAAAGCTGTGACCACCTATTGGCTGCCTTCACCCAGCCTGACAGATCCCTCACTGGGGCCTATGAAATCCAAGCTGCAAAAAATAAGATTAAAATTTATTTTGAGTGCTGAGATCATCACCTCTCATATAAAAGACTTTTTTCAGGCAGTCTGACTGCAGGATGCCCAGACAGAGATCCATTACTTCCACAATGCCATTTATATTCTATTTTCAGAAATCAAGCTTTATGTTGGTAACAGCAGCTTGTCAGATTTTATTCTCCAGTGGATGACCAGACAGAGCACTAAAGCCTGGATTGTCAGCTCTTGCCTGACCCATGAAAACCTCAGCCTGGTTACTAATGCTTTCTTGGAAAGAACACAGAAATTCTTCACATGACCATTATTACACAATTTTAAAGTCACTAAGCACATTATCAAATAAAACCTTTGGGTTTTTAATAAAATACATAAGTGCTCTTCGTATGTTGAAAATTTTTCTTAAAAATAACCTATGGTGTTTCAAGACAGTTTCACAGCAAATATCTGTTTGGTGCACAAATACAAATATTATTTTTCTTACTAAAAATACAAGTATTATTTTTCCTACTAAAAATAACCTCTTTTAATTATTTAGTATTAAGAAGAAAACTGTTTATTCCACAGCAGAATTACAAGAATTAACTTCACTGCAACACTTGCAACAACATGGTTGTATAAAATCACCTGAAACAGGCAGGGCAGTTGAACCAAACTGGTTGGAACATTTCCTGCACTGTCATTAGTGTTTCTGGTCACAATCAATACAGTTCTGTTACCTTTAAGTTTAATGTCTGCCTTAACAATTTACCATCAGTTCTGAAGGAACAAAGGCTCGAATTTATTTTTCCTGAAAAACAAAACTGGTGCACACAGTTCAGCAGAACTGCAATCCAACTGCAAGTGTTTAAATATCACCAACCAGCTGACACGGGAATATTCGAAAAACCTGAAAATGCCAAGACTCAGCATCTCCCATATTGCAGCAGAGTGCAGGCTGCAGAGAGGGAATTTATATTTAATGCAAGATCTGCTGAGAGCGAGCATACCAGAACTTTATAATTAGAGGGTAATGGGGACAATCCTCTTCTGATCAGTTCTACACCAGTGAGGCTCCATTCATCACTGGTGCTGGCCCTAATTTATGCCAGTGTCAGGGCAGAAAGAATTAAGCCAGTGTCCCACACAGACCACTTTTTTCTTGCATCCTAACCGCAAACATGAGACTGCCTGGGATATTTTTAAAATCCACATGTAAAAATAAACCTGTCAATCCATAACTCCCAAAAAAAGTTACTTTAGTTAGGAGCTACCAAGACCTACAAGAAAGAAGCTGGAACTGGGATGTAAACTGAGTGAAGGAGCTGCACGTGACATTCCAAGGTATGGCCCATAACTTCCAGAAATGTGAGAACTTAGAGCCAAACAGATGCTGCAACACATTAAAAAAGTATTTTGTTCAGTCTTTCATTCTGGAAACTGTGAAGGCTACATTTTTGGCCAACCTTTAAATGCAGCTCAGATTCAGCTTTAGGCCTCACGTTATCACTACAAATTCCTCTGGAGTAACTGCACTGACTGTTGTATCTCAATACTGAAATACTGAAAAAATCAGCAATCAAGACAAAAGATTTATTACAAATTAAAACTGAACTGGGAGCTGCAGTCATCCCCTGAAAGGAACATCAGTTCTGAATCAATCACAGACACACAAAAAAATAATCAGTCAGGAGAATTTTTACAAGGAACAGGTACACAAGACATCTGAATTAATTCATACCTACCCACTGCAACCAATGACTTTATTATACAGATAGGATGGGAGGCCTTTCAGGTGAATATTGTTATCCACATAAACATACTGAAGCTCTCGAGAGCGACCTAAATCTGGGTTTAGAAAACAAGAAAAGTCAAGGGGAGAAGGGATAACACAGTAACAATTATAAGCAAAGCACTTCTCTTTAATTATAAATAAGCTAATCAGACTCGATGTAAGCAAACCTAAATTAGTACTCCTCAGCTGTAAAATTTCAGCCAATGGTTTTATTATGGATGAGCCCAAAAGCTGTTTAGAGGAAAGCATTTAAAATTACTAAAACAAAACAAAAGCCCCCTTTCAGAAGCCCTGAAAACCCCATTATAAATAATTAAATTTTAACATCGACAAACTCTGCAGTCAGTTTGAAGAAGCAAAGGGACAATTGATTTCAAACCCTCAGTGCATACTTCAAGTTCATGAGGTCAAACCTGCTTTCATTAACTCCCTCACACCACTGAAATCACAGCTTCACTATCTTTGGGAAAGTGGTAAGGACAGAAGGAGGAATGTGGCCTGTCCCACTCTCACTTCTCCACGAGGATACTTGCTTGGATTCCTCAGCCTTAACCAACCACAACTGCAATGGCTCAGAAACAAGTCTGTGTGATGCACTGACTTAGAGAACACAGGCAAACAGAAAGCATCAAACTGCTGAGTATTCTGCAAACAAAGCTGTGCTACAATAAGTAATCGATACTTGTGAAGGTGTGCTGCTTGCATTATTGCTGTTAAAATATTCATGGCTGGCAGTCAAAAGAAGCAAGTACAGCATGATTAAGTTATGCCTTAACAGAGTAGAAACCTATTAACATACCTCCAGATAGAAGCATATAGGTATGGAATGGTTTTATTCTGTTTAGAAAGTTAAATTTAGGTCTCTTGGAAGAATTCTGAGAAATAATAATTTTGCTTATCAACGAGATCTAGTCAGCAGTAAAACCTCCTATTATCAAAAGATGTGAAAAACACATTAATAGGAGGTGTTTAAAAAGACACCAAACTGAACTGCAGAGAACAGTCTAGAAGAGTTTGGGCCTGGCAAGAAAGCCGATGTGCAGGATCATCGGGGCAGCCCATCTCATCTGCAGCTCCTGTGCCCTTCCAGACAGTGGCTTAGGAAAAGACATCTGTGCTTAATGCAAAGCACAAGGCAGTGTTTGGCAGCCTCTGCCCGGGAGGGGAAAGCTGTGCCCCAGACAAACTGCATGTGAAAAATACAAATAAAAAACCTGAATGCCTCCCAACTTGGTCAGCTGCTGCGAGTACCTTGGAGGAACTAAAACAGGCATGTGGCTCCATCAGCCAAGACAATACTAATATTGACTAATTCTGACTTCTATTGTTATCAACTGTCCATTCCCTCGGCTGGCAGAAGGGGCACCAGAGGAATGGGCACAGCCTCTGTCCCCTTTGTAACTGTGACCAACAGAATAAAAATTAAAACAATTTCCGTGATATTTCTATTCAGAAATTCCACTTGGAATAACCATCGCTTCTTATTCCCTTCTATGACAATAAGTAACACAAGCCCTTTATTACTGAACAGTTTTGCTGTACACAAGATCTCTGGACACCACTTAGTACAGATATTTTGAGTGATCCCTCCCCAAATGTCTGGCCATCCTAAAATATACAGAATGTCTTCAGCTGTCACCCACTTGAGTGGCAGCTGTGAGCACCAGAAATTAAAAGCTCGTGCTGAGGAGTGACACATCACCAAATCTTTGATATAAAGAACAAGGGATGATACCGACAGAAAATTAATAGATCCCTTTCCTGAAATAAACACGTTAACAGAGAAAAAATGAGTTGGGTTTGGTTTTTTAAAAATCTTTTAATACAGGCCCTTGCCCTACAACAGCCTATGGAGGTTTCAGGGCCAATAATTTGGGCTTTGTTTAAACCAGAGTCACTGGCCATCAAGGGACACATTCATGGTGCTTTGACCCTGCCCCAGAGACACTCTGGTTCACAGAATTATCTGCTGCATCCCTCAACTGCCCTGCCCCAAAGAAGGGAACACAAATCCCTCTGCTGACTGATGGGCACCGCCGAGAGATGTGCCTCAAAAACATGATTGATTTGGGCTCGCCATTGCAGGGCTGAAAATAGTTTAGGGAAGCTCTGGGATATTTTTAGATGAAACAAAACACATTGTTATCCTACAATGAATAAAAATATTGGAACACCGAGGCCCTGTAACACCAGAAAATATTGTAAGGCTGGTAAGGAAACAGCCAATAAAATTTCCAGCAGGTAGCAGGTGGATGGGACATGTAATGCTCAGAGAACGTCCCCTCGTGCTGCAGGAGGCAATTAGACTAAAAACAGCAGAAAACTATGGGTTGCTGGGGTAGCTTGAATGTGCTACTGTTTAACTTATTAATTTAGAGAATGGCAGAAAATTTTTAAAGGAGGCTCATCTTGCTGGTTTCCACACAGATGTATGCAAATGGGCTGAAAATCAGGCAAGTCAAAAAAAGCCCTAAAGCTGTTCTTTTCATATGCACTGAGAGGGGGGAGTGAGGCTGCAGCTCATCTCTTCCCTCTGTCTTTATCTTAGGCTATGTTTAGATTCTAAGTTCTGAGTTGACTGCATTTCCTAGGTAATTAAAGCAAATTTTTGGATGTTAGACAAAATATCTCAGTAGGAAAAATTCAATTCCCAAAGCCAAATAGCCTGTAACTATAAATGTGCCTTTGATATAGTTTCTTTGCATTAAATTACCAAGCATCTTCTAGACTCCAAAAGATTTTTCCCCCCCCAGTTTCAAACACTATCCATAAAGTTAAAATTTAAATAAATCATCACTTTGAAAAGCTCTTTGTATCCCATCCACATTAATTTTTATGTCTCCTATCAGTCAACAAATATTGTTAAAAGTTCTCTAAGAGCCATGCTTCTGAAGGACTTTGTGCAATAGGGAAGCTGCCCATCTCTGAAAAGGCTAAAGCTACAAAGAAGGTTTTCATGTGGCTTTTGCAAGCACTGTACTGTGTCTAAAACATTTCCACTTTCCTCCTTCCAGGCTCCCAGATCAAAGACCTTTCTCCCAGAAATGACCAAATGCCATGAGTCCTGAACAAACCCCAATTCTATTTTTTTTCTTTTTCTCCCTTTTTTTTTCCCCTTTTTTTTTTTCTAACCTCAGGGCCCTGGCATATGCATTCCACATGGCTGAAGATGGAACAAAAGCTCTTGTGTGGCTGCACTGATGCTCTTTTAACCATACTGTGAGGGCAAGGACACAAAAGCAGCATATACTGAGGTAGAATAAGACCTTTGTTTACTGTGCACTGATAATTACTGGACCCATTTTCTAAACAAAAAGTGCACATAAACCCTCAATAAAGTGATATAACACTGAATATTCACTGTCATAACACCCCCTGTACTGCCAGTACACTTGAGAATTTATGGCCCATTTTAATTATATTTGTACTTAATTACATAAATCATTCTTATTTTTGCAACGTCATCAGAGTCACATTTCTGCTTGCAGTGGAGTTTGTTTTCAGGTATTGGAGCATTTGTTAACGCTAAAAATTTTAAGTTAATTTTCTGTCAAAAGGTAATTTATATTGTGAGTAGATTGATATAAAATGATCAGCAGATTTCCTAACACCTTTTACTAGGGCAGCACGAAGTTACCATGACAATAACACAACTGCCCAGGATGCAGCTTCCAGTTCAACTTACACATACAATTTGTGGGGTTTTCTTAAAAATTAGTTTCTTAGGAAGGCCCAAAGGCTCAGACCCACAGTGTCTCATTTCTTCTAATATAAACTGAAACATTCAAAGCTGAAAAATAATAATTTTGATAAAATATTTGCATATACAACAATTAAGTGTATTCTGCAGAACCAATTACTAATTCATTATTGTTTACCCATCTGCTTGTTTACGTACCAGCTCTGAAAGTCAGAGAGTGGGGTCAGGTATTTTTAGTGTATTTTGTAAAATTAATTAATAGCATTACACTTCTTTTCTTAAGACACATGTGCCTGCAAACTTAAAAGAATGTACAGAGCAAAAAAGCTACCCAGTCCCTACCCAGGAGAGCTACCACGGGAATAAATCTTGCACTTAACAATGCAGGCACAGGGAAATGCACATTGCCATTACCCTTAACTAGAGGCTGCACTGGCAGCTCCAAGGGCCCTGCATTCCTTGGCACAGCAGATGTCAACCAGCACGTGAAATAAATAAAGCAAATCACGCTTGAAAAGGCATTAAGCAATTTGTTCCAAGCATATTTCTTTTAACGTGGACATGTCTAATAAAAAAAGAGACAAAACCCCAACCATTCTGTCACGAGGTGAATAAATTATCTGCTTTTCAACACAACTCCCTAATTGCAAGAAATTGTTTTCACAATACTTCCTTGAATATCACTTGCAGAGATTTCTGCAGGACCTTTCACTGTTTTTTAAGGTCCTTACTCAGCCATTAACTAGTAAAGTGAATTTGGAGGTAAGAATATACACAAAACCCCCATTAGCCAACAGGGCAGCAAGCAGAAATAATGCTACAATTATGCCTTAACTTCAGCAATACTCCAAGAAAAATATTTTCCCATGCAACAGAAGATAGATTTAATCTTTTTGCTTTTCAATGCACTCTCTCTTCTATTTTATTTCATCACATCTTGACCACTCTGAAGCCTTCTGATTCTTCAGAGGAAGGATTAAACATTTACATTTATACTGTGCTGCTTTTCCTCTGAACTCTAGGATTTATGATTCAGTTTCATATCCACAGATAGCAAATTATCTCCAAATGTTCACCAGTGAGTCACTATTAAGAACTACTGAACAAGGTCAATTGACAGTCTTTGATGTTTCCCGTTATTTTAAAAGTTCCTTTCGAATGTTTTGAATTTGACTCTAAAAATAAAGAAAAAAGAAGGTGTGTCATTATATTAGAGATTTATTTCCTCCTTTTGAACTTAAAACAGTTCAGCCGATCTATGGCTCATCCAGGTCATGGCTCACTCATAGATAAGCTACTAGTGCAAAAGTGGCAAAAACTTTTATCCTTTAATATTTCACATCTCATCTCACTGAAAAGCATCATATTTTTGCAAAATTAAAAATATTCAACTTCCTGTCTCATGGAGTTAGAAATATCTGCTAAAACAGGGGAAGTCACTTTGCTTGCTTTGGTTAGTACTGTGGAACCTGGATGATGCATCCTGGAACTCATTCTCTCATTTATATAATGGCATATGCTGGGACACAACTAAAACAGTGTGTCTGAGACAATATTTGCACTTAGTTTCCAGTAATATAAACTAAGGTGATAAGAAAATCAGAAAGTGCTTAAAAGACTAAATTGCTAGTACTGAAAAGATTAAGTTAAAGCTATACAATGTAATTAATTTGCAAATTATGAACTCATTTTTCACCACCTCAATTTCCAGCTTCTTTCCAATGTGATTATCATAACTTTATCTGCACCTAATTAACACCAAACTCTGTATTCTAGAAAAACTATTACTGGTGATTCAAATGGCAGGACAGATGTGCATGTGAGTCTGTGTTCCAGCACAGACTGGTTTGTATGGAGTTACTGGGATGCCACAACAAGTTTTAAACCCTAGCTGCAGAATCTTAGTTAAATCACCAGATCCAGCAAACAGAAACAGGTCATTACCCAAAGTGGTGGAACTCAGATTACATAGTACTATATTTAAGCAAAACATCCTTTAAACTTTTTCCCCTCAGTTAGCTAAAAATAAAGCAAATTTGATATCTGACTGACTGCTTTAAAAAAGACACAAAACCTTAACCTGCATTTTTTTAATTAACATATTTTCCAACAACACGATCAGCGCGACAACTTCATAAACAGAGTTTGTGGGGACCACCAAGGAAACTCACTTGTTGGTTTGGGTTTTTTTCTTACTGGGGATGGAAAATTTGTTTTCCCGGCTGTTGTGTGCCCGCCCCCAGCCCGCTGCGGGGTGACTCACCCAGGGGCAGGAATGCCAGGCGGTTCCCAGCCATGGAGAGCTCGTTGAGGCTGGGCAGCTGGCACAGGTGGCGGGGCACATACCACAGGTGGTTCCTGTCTGCAGTCAGGTACTGCAGCGACAGGCACATGTGCAGCCTCTCGGGCAACGTCATCAGACGGTTCGTGGAGATGTCCAGAGTCTGCAGCTCCCTCAGGTCCCCGACCTCTGCAATCCAAACAGGCACCCACAGTCACAAACACAGCTGTTCTCACAGCCCAACACAAAAAACATCGCACACAAATTGAAAATGAAGTGCATCAGTTAGCTGTGCTGCTTTTCTTCCTCTAAGATACTGCTCTATCAATCCATCACCTTCATTTTTCAAGCCCTTTTGATGAAGAATAGTTGTCAGTTAGACAGTGTGTTCAAATACCAGATCTTTCACAGAGCATTCTTGAATTATGACAATTGCCACTGTCAAAAATATCAAGCATTTTCCTAAATGTCCTAAATCAGAAGTAGGAAAAAAAAAGAACTCGAAATACAAACCAAAACACATTACAAAGCTTGCTGATATTGAGGGTGTTTGGCAGGACCCCAAACTCATGCAAATTCAAATGAAATTATTGGGCTTTCTAAACACTGAGGATGCAATGAGTGATTACATGTGATTCTCCTGCAATGAGAATTACAAATCATGCATAGCACTTCTTGCTTAGTGACAGTCTTTCACCCAGCATGCTCAGGAACAACAGCTCTGTCTCCGTAATACAATTCGGAAGACCTATTTTAAATTATAAAAGAAATTTCTTGAAAACAGTTATAAAATTATCAAAGTTACATTGTTATATTATAGGAAGCTTTTTCAGTAAGTTCCAAGATACAGTTGGAGTAACTACAGCTTCTGGAGATTTTAGTTTTTATTATTCCAAGAACTTAAAAGTATATTTTATGTTTTAAAGAGTATTGTATAATTTTTTAATGTAGGTAACCCATTCCTAAAAGTCTGTAAGATGTGATGACACAAGTGGCCTCACTTGTGCAACAGTGATTTTCCTTGTGCCTGCCCTGTGGAACCAGGAGCCAGGACTGACTGACAAAAACATTTAAAATATATCAAGCAGCTCTACAGATTATCTAATTGCTTGTTTAGTTACTCTAAAAACTGGCTAATTCTATACATTATTCCCCCCAAACATGGGGCAACCCTAACATTTTCCCCAAGCATGGGGAACAGTTTCCCTTTGGTTTTAAATATTTCCCAGCACCAGAGCAAACTCACCGAGTGCTCAGTGCCCCTAATCCTCCTGCACCTCTCAGCACCTTGCAGACACAAATGCACTTTGCTCTCAGCTGAATGAAACCAGCTCTTGTATCTGATGGCTGCTAAACCAAGACTGACTGGAATTCTCTACCCTGAAAACACCAGACAATCCACACAACCCACAATCTGTACAATTTACAGCTCTATCACCCGGGTTTTCTTACAAAGATATAAATAGGGCAACGCTGCTGAAGTTAAAGCTAAACAGAACCTGTTGTGCCTTTGAGCTCTTTGCAGCAGAACTAGAAAATTCACTGTTCCCTGAGCTCTGGGGTAGCACCTTGTACATCCTACACCCAGAGAAGGAAACAACACACTAGGTTAACTCCACGCTGTCTTCTACACAACGGGAAAAAGAAGCTGACCTTGGGAAAAGCTGCTCTAAACGTTCCTTTCAAGAGTGAAAACATGAATAGGAAACAAAGGGAAGCCATAATCCAGTGTTGGTAATTTTCACACAGTAATTAAACAAAATGGTTGTACACATTCAAAAGGAGTTTCTGCCCACTGCAAACAATGCCAGCATTAACTAAAATACTCAACAACACAGTGTATGCATCGCTTTATAAATACTACTGACAGAAGCAGCTGCTAAAGACAGATGACCACATTCTTCAAACCTCTTAGTTTTTATGTCATCAGGAACCATAAGCTTTACTTAAAAAGATTTTTTGGGGTTTTTTTTACTACAAGATTGAAAAGAAATGACACAAAACCAAAGTAATGGCTACTAAATAGCACAAAACTACTGTGCAAAGATCTGCAGTCGATCTCATTTTTGAAAGAGTTTTATATTCATCACAAAGCCATATGCTTGAAAACAGTGACAGGAAAAGCGCCACCTACATTCAGCCAAACCACTGACCACATGCAGTCAATAATAGGCCCAGCTATTTTCATGCACTAACCTTTTTCTCTGCCACTAAAAACAGTTCTCTAGTTCAGTTTAGGTCCAAAAGCCCATAAATGTTACGGTTGGCAAAGCTGGCAGAGTTTCAAAGGCATTGCTAGAATGATATGTTTCAAATCTAAGAGGAAATAAAAGTATTCTCACTTTATCCTTCACCCAGAAAACACATACTTGCCCAAAACTCCATCCTCTCTACCGTAATCTTCCAATGCATACCAGATGTAAACATCCCCTTCCAACACACAGTGCCACATGTTGCACAAACACCCACCGACCCACGAAGAAGTTACAGGGTAAACCAAACACCACCAAGTGCCATCATATTAAAGATTTAACCCTCATATTACAGCAATAGCTCCCAGCCTCCCCACCCCACTGCTCAAAGCTCAGTTTGAAGAACTTGCTCAGACATTTCCTAATGACACTAAATTGGTTTCCATCTCATTAAAGCAAAGGAAAACAATAAAGAGGAATAACACAAAATATAAACAGTCCATTAATAAAGTTTTTCAAGCTTTTAGTTACTAAATACTATTATCCTTGCTTTAAAAGCCTTGCAACATAAATAGTGGAAGAGCCTTGGGTAACAAACACAGCGAAAGACTTGCAAATCTCCCTTGCTGTCACCTCATCAAGCACCAAGATACACACGAGGTGAACTCTGGAAATTTCCAGCAGATCTAGAAAAGAAAATCACTATTCCCCAAAAAGAATGCTGATGAAGAGACTTTCAGAGACCCCACACACACACCCCAAGGATAAGATAGAGACAAGAATTATACATCACCATTAAACCACATTGAGGAGTTCCAATTACATGTAAATGAAATTCATAGAAGTGTAATTTAAAATTTCTACCATTTCAGGCATTTGAGTTTTCAACAGAAAGATGCCAAACAGGTCTGTCCCCCCTCAAAAAAAAGAAACAACAGTATACCTTTTTGTGTGTGTGTTTGTGTTATGTAAAACCTGGAAAGAATTTGAGGAAATTTCCGAAATGCCTGACCTTCTAACAAAACTGGTTGTGTATAAACATCCCTAAAATCAAGGAAAAAAAAAACTGTTTCTGATTCAGGTGGTTTAAATGCCAGTTCTTAAAATTAATTCCCATGGTTTTATGTGAAAGAAACAAAAAAACCCATCTGGAAATAAGCAGCCTATACAACATACATTAATTGCCACGGGCAATTCAAACTTTCTTAATGTTTCAGGGGGTACAGGCCTCACCAGCTGCATGACCCAAAAATAACTACCAGTTTTCTCTCCATTTCAAGAGTAATCCCACCTTTCCCTGATGGGCCATAAACCAGAATTTCATCCAAAGATATATGAAACACATACACAGTTGGATTTGAGTGTATGGAAGGCATGGGTTTACTTTAAATCTGAGTCTTTATACCCCAGTAAAGTGAAAAAAGGGGACAGGAAAGGGCTACAGACCTACCTGCATGAGAATGCACCTCAAAGCAGGATATTAAGAGAAAGCAGAGAACCTACAAGGAATGGAAAAAGGGTCTGATCAGCAAAGAGAGCTGGCACTTGGAGGTCAGGCTGCAGAAGTGAAATGCAAACTGCCAGGAGGCCAGGAAAATGGGAACTCACAGACAAACAAAAGGTTTCTCAACGAGAAATAAAGAGCAAGAAATGAAGAGCTGGTGTCAATAAGGGATAGAAATTAGGAGGGCAAACCAAATATTAAATTAGCTTTTTGCATCATTTTTTCCTGTAAGGATAATGCTGTGTATGAGGACAGAGACAGAATACCTCATGGGAACAAGGACAAAGCACTGCAAATTACCACATCCATTACTAAAATGAAATGAGGCTGCTTAAAAAAATTTCCATCCCAGAATACTGGAAAAAAAAAAAGACAGGTTATATATCAAAATTGCAGACTCAAGCACGAGGATTCTCAATGAATAGGACATTTTCTGGGACTGCAGCCTAAGGTTGGAGAAGGAATGTAGAACCTGTGTTCAAAAGCCCTGTTAATGTGAGCTCAGCTCTCCTCAGCATCTCATAACAACTGTTCTAAGGGCAAAGAGCAACCAAAGTAACCAGTGACTGGAACATAAATAGGGAGCACAATGGAAATGCAACCCCAATCTTTTCAAATGAAATCATGTCATACTGGCTTATCATTCTTTGATGAAATTTCTTGGTTACTGGTAACACATGAGTATCACATTTCCTGGCAAATTATTGGGCTGGAGAAAATATTACTAGTGGTGGTGTTCCTCAAGGGTCTACTTGGTTTAAACTTTCCATTTTGCACCTAGGTAAAAAATAATACTAAGTTTTGGGTTGCTGTTGACATAAGCATTTAAAGCAACTAGTAATGTGGTAGAGAACCAAACTGTCATACAGGAGGAAGAGCAAGAACTTTTGGATTTAAGAGGCAGAAATGGCAAGCAAAAGAACAGAAAATCAGCATGGTGAGAAGGTGCTGCAAGTCAGGGCTCTGCTTGAAATAGTGAAGAAAGAGCGGGACTAGGTCTAGTTGTTCACTACCTAAGGGCAATAAGCCCCAGGGAAAAGGAGGCAGGTTCTGTATGGAGCCTGCATTACATCAGGAGCAAGGGAGAATGTTAATGCACCTCTGCCCTGCAGGCAATACTGAGGGCCTTGCTGCTGTCCTACAAACACTCCCCCAAACCTCCTGCTGGAACCCTGCAGTGCTGGATCTGCCCTGCAGTGCCAGCCTGTCCCAGGGCTGCAGCACTCAGTACTAACAAATCCTTGCTACACACCATGGAGGATGTTTGGCAGCCTGTGGTGCCCCAGGGACACATCCTGATGCATCCTGACAGGCAGGAGCTCCGTGATGAGTGGCTGGGACTGTGAATTCCCTGCACCCAGCCATCCCTCGGTACCCTGATTCTAAAATGGATGTTGGTTGCTGCAGGAAAGGAACAGAAGGTTCCCTACTTCACCCTGGAAATAACGTTTTAATCAACCTCCACGAACCTGAGCACAAGATGCATTCTCCTACTAGACCTGTAAAAGCATGTGCTGATGAGTAAAGGGTGTTTGAAGTCTTTCATACTTAGAGAGCTCACTACTTGTCACACTAGAAAAAAAATCCAAGTCTATACATGCCCGTGAATCTGAAGTGGATACTATTATCAATTTAAAACTGTAGCAGATAGGAGATATAAATTTAAATTGCTGAGAGTGTGATGGAAAAGATCTCCTTTAGATCTGTTTTGAGATGTCTCAGGAGGACTTAAATAGACTTTAAGATAGTTAAAACAAATTAAATAGCCTATTATATATTACATTACATTTACTGTCCTACCACACAGCTCACATTTCATAGCCTATAAAAATTAAATTTTCTAGCACAAATTGACACTTAAGGTAGACCTGTGCCATCTTTGAGCAAGGAAGTTTGACCATAACTGAAAATTGGTATCATTAGATTTAAGGACAATGAAAGAGGCAGGCAAATTGAATCCCATTTACATTTTGACACTGCTGTATGCAGCTCTTTTTCTGTACTGTTGGTGAAAGAGCCTGAAAAATGTTCTGTTTCTCAAATCTAACAGACCTGAAGATGATTTTCCTTATATTTTCCACACATAGGTCAAGAACAAAAAAAGAAGAGGTACTGGCAGAGATCCTGTGATACTGCACCTATTTTATGAATAACTCATTTTCAAATAAGGTGCTGAATGAGTTCAAACCCATAAAAATTCTATGGGAGAAAAATGCCTCTATCCCAGCTGATCAAACTTGGATCTATTAATTTGAAAGCAATACTTAACAGCTGCATTTCACACAAATATTCTGGCTGGAAAGAACAGGGCCAAAGATTTTTCTGGGGCAGGAGAGTCTTTGTGAATGACCATCATAGTCACGTAACACCCCTCAAAGCTGTTTCCAATTCTTGGTTTCACCTACTTCAGCCATAGACTACATTGACTCTTCTCCAAAACACTTCACCAGCAGATAAAGCCCAAAACCAAGTGAAAAATACATACTTTTACTGAACATACCCAAATAGAACCATTTTTTCCTCAACCTTGCTAAATGTCACACGCAAATTTAGTACCAATCCTTATTTATTTTGTGCCATCATTCACAAGCAAAGGTGAGAAAAGTGGCTCCCTAAAGTCCAATCTTCCTGAACAGTAATTTTAGGGCAGCTAAAAATGGCTGAAAATAGACATCAGGCATGAGCGTCTCATTAAGTCAAACCCTTCCAAAGGTCAGTGGTTCCCCATCTTACACCACAATTCAACACAACTGGCAGCTGTCTGTCTGTCCTGGGTCCAGCACCACACAGGGAGCACAGACCCACAGGGGTTATTACCTTGTGCTCCCTATTTCCCCTCAGGGCAGGTCTGGAATTCCAGTTCTGCCCACAATTTGATGGTCTCAACTGGAACACTTAGAACAAATCAGATGATAAAAATACCAGAAGTTATCATACATGAGAAAGGTGGAAAAGGTGGGTGATAGGGAGAGAAAAAAATTGTTTATTCACAAAGGTAACTCAAGGCCATGAAATGATCGGGTTGGCTGTTTTTTTGGTTTGGTCTTGGGTTTTTTATTTGTTTGGTTGGTTTGTTTTTTCAGAAGACAACCTATCCTTTCATTTTGTTCTAATATGCTCTGCCTAGTACTTGACTGCCCCACAGCAAGGTACTGTTGCTGCACAAACAAGTTAGAGATGTGAAATTAATAGATTATTATTATTATTATTTTATGGGTTTATTAAATGATATCCCAAATTTTTACTAGAGCAGCCAAAATGAAGTGTTAAGAGACAGAATGGTACCTTGTCAAGTACATTGCATGAAAAATTCTGCTAGCACCTTACAGAAAAAGTCTCTTATTTAGGGAGTGATGTATTTTTGCTGTTGTCTTTCCTTTGAGGAGCAGCTGTTTTCCTTTTTCTGGGTGTTCCTGGGTGGTATGAACATAAACAAATATGACATGAATAAAGCATGAGACCTGTTATGTTCCTCTTGTTTTGTTTATGTCTGACTATCTTTACTGCTGCACATCATCCACCATCCACTGTGCACTAATAGGGAAAGGGGGGAAAAAGCCTTCCAGAAAAAACTTTGTGCATAAAATACAGAGCTGATATTTGAACTTGGGATGCTGCAAGGCTCGAGATGGCTCCTAAAGCACAACAAACCAGGACTCAGCTAAAACCAAGGCAAACAAAAGGAGCACCTCAAAGAGAGATTAGGGATAGCTTAGGAAGCCACAGAGACAGGGCTAGTCTTGGCTGTAGATTCCAGGACAGCTTTTTCCTTTCTTCTTCCAAAGAAAAACTTGAGATGAACACGAAGTGGCCTCTGACAAACACAGATTAGTGGCTCCTAACCCGTTCCTACAGTGGTGTCTAAATAATCCACACAAAGACCCATCTGTTGTGACTGTTGCTATCAACTGTTTCCAACCAGCTCACAGCAGACACATCTTTCTTCCTTTTCTTGAAGTTACTTAGGATTCGTTTTTTTTCTTCTCCACTAAATGCATAACAAAAGGAATAGGTCCAGGTTTGATTTTCATCCTCCAGTGGAAAAGTATAATGTTATATCAGCCATGTCATTGCACTACTGGGAGATACCACACAACACTCCGGTCCAATTCTGCCTTCATAACAAAAAAATGCAACTACAATTTGTGTGGGATGAGGGAAAGGAAAAGACTCAAAGGAAGATCTTAAGTGTGGAACCACGTTTACAGCAGTGGAGTCACCATATTTGTTTTTTAAATGAATGCTAATGGATGGACTGGCTTCACCGAAGTCCTATGAAAATAAGAGTTCTTCCAGGCCACTGCAGGTTACTACAAATTGCAACGGTAATTACAGGGGAGGGACTGACTAAATGTTCACAGGAAGTATTCCCACTACAATAGAGGTGAAAACTATGGCTCCAGATGTCCTTTCCTAGCAGCAGTAAGAGGAGATTCTCTTGCCCCTCCTGTCTGTGCTGAATCAGAAGACTGACTAATTCATCAGCTGAGAAGGGGAGGCAGGAGCTGCTACAATGCCATCGTTACTACTGAAAAAAAATGCTATGGACAAACTACTAACAGTTTTAAACACTATCAATGTCCTGATTTTATAAATGCTGAGAGCAACTGCAAGCCTTACCTTAATCAGTGAGTTTCTGCTGTTCAGTGTTTCAAATCAGCACAAAGTAGACAAGTAAGGCTTGCAGTGACACTCCAAACCCCCAACTCAAGCCATTCCAAACTTCATTCCTTTAGCTACACAAATAAGTAGTCTTAGTTCATAAAGCTCTCAAATGTTAACTAATTACCAACAGGAGTACACTTGCAGTTGCTTGGAATCAAAACCTTTCATCTAGAATGACAATTTAATGCAGATTTGGACAAGGCGAAGGTAAACACGGGTCTTTATTTTAAATACTACTGCAATAACATTAAGATAACTGAAATGCAGGTATCACACTCTGTGTGTGTGATGTGAACCACAGGAAGGTTAATCTCACATCATACCTCCAGTTCTACACATTCTCTTTACAGGCTTTTTCCATTTAGATTTAGTGTCAGTAAATGACGCATTTTATTTTGCCTCAATTCATTTAACAGACCAGCTGAGAGAAAACAAGCATGTCAATAACAAGCAGTAATTTAACTCTCTCACAATGGTATGTAAAAAAGAAAATTATACTTGGTCAACAAGGTCAAAATGGAAATTGAAACATTGTAAACTCCTTCTGTTGCACAGCACTAACAATTTGTGTTTGTTCACTTGCAAAGACTGAATGACTTTGTTCTCCCAGCTCCCCTGAGCACTCAATCCCCACCAGCAAATTGCATTTGCTTAATGCACAAGTAAAATCAACTACCTGTTAATACAGCTAATCACTGTACATAGGTTACAGAGAGCTTAGGGAAACAGAAAAACCCCAAGGAAACCAGAGAAAAAAGTACATTCTAAGATAACTTTATTTATCAAGACTTCAGGGTTTAAGAGGAAAACAAGTTAACTTTTAACACCCAATCCTAAAAATTATAAAAACTAAGCTCCATGAGCTAATTTTTTCCTATCACAAATGTTAATTTGGGTAACAAAAAAAAAATCTCAAAAATTACTAATTACTAAGAGGTTTTACATAAAAATGACTAGCAAATTATTTTAGTTTAGTTAACAGGTAATTATCTTCTGAAAACTAAATAGCTGAATAGGCTCTGTGGACTAACAATACTGAATTTCATGAAGAGGTTTGCAGGCACGTGCTGGCAAATGCACACTGTTTAACTTCTACTAACCTTGGTATAGTGGTGAAAGACAGTGTTCACCTTTTCTTTATTTTAAAACAATGTCAGTAAAGGCAGTAACCATGGACACAACCCCCCTGAAAAGCTGTTTTTGCTTGTATGGCTTACTTGATCTTGGCTTAGGACCCTCCCCAAAAAAGTCAGTGCCGCAAAACAAAGTTAGAGTCCTTTGGCAGCAGAACACACTGAAATCAGTAAGGTCTAAAGTAAACCTGGCATTTGCAAAGCAGTCACTACCATTTCCTTTTTCACACATTTACAAACTGATGAAAAAATTCAGAGAAAAAAGAGCTGCAGTTTAATATCCGTTCAAAGCTGAGCTCCTCTGAAAGTCTGACTAAACACCACTGAACAGCTTGTCAGTATTAAAGAAGTTCTCATACTACAGAAACACAAACACCATCTGTAGATGAAACATCTTTCTCAAAATACATCCATGTCTCCGGAGGTTTAGTCTGGGCCCTATCAATACACATCTGTCTTCACCCATGTGAACAGCTATTGGCAAATGTTTACGAGAGACACCCTTAAAACTCCCTTTAAGTTCAGCTTTCCTTTTGGGTCACAGTTCTAAACCAAAGACTTTCACAAGTATTTTAAAGAGCATCTGGTTTGAGGTTGCAGCAGTGAGGTTCACGTATCTCACACGTGTCTCGAGCCAGGCAATCAGTCAAGTCTCTCCTATCAGATCATTTGCAGAACAATTCAGCGCTGAGTTACAAACCAACCTCTTCTGCAATTCCCTTACTTAGGGAGTAAGTCTGATACTAGCCACTGTATGATTACTTGGGGCTAATTTCTTGCAATATTCCCTCAATAACAAGTGATGATTTCTGTAAGAACAGTGAAAGGGAAGAGCCTTACTAGAAGTCCAGTATTGCTCCTCTCCCAAGTGGAGACAGGCTGATACTCGCATTGCGCAACAGGGAGAATCCGCCTCGTGACAGCCCCAGGGTGTGTTGCTCAGAATGTGACTCCTGCCAGCCCCAACACGGAAAAACCCTGGTATCAAATTCCAAAGAAGAGGCTTTGCTGTGCTCTCACTAGAGCGTTCAGCATGTTGAGGGAAGAAGTTTCAAAAGGAGGGGAATGACACCGTAAAAGAAAGTTACAGCAACTTGCGAGTTCTCTTTTCATGTGGATTTTTCCCTATGCAAAAATAAAGTTGAAAGATCCTAAAGATTCCTTTTGGGGTTAGTTTGGATTTTTCAAAACACAAAAGCAAACTAACTCCCCACCCAAGATCTTAATGTATATCCAGGCATTCTATCCTAATAAACACAACAGTGAGGACATGAATTTCCAGCAGCCCAAATGACAGTGGTACAGCAAACCAGCCAGACAAGCAATGAGCCATCACACCTTCTCATTTAGGAAGATCGTCAAAGATGACACTGAGAATTTTGGAAGTGGGAAGGGATTTGCCAGAACTATGAACGGAGTAATGATCTATAAAGCTTTAGGGCCCACGCAGGTAATAAGAAATATTAGGGTTTATAGTCTTTATGGATTTCCAGATACATTTATATAAATAAAACCTTCCAACACTCCCAAGCAAGAAAACACCACAGAACTCCAAGCCTACAAAATTAAATTCCTGGTAATCTGCTTTTCTACATCTTACATTCAATTCCACAGGAACGCAATTGACCAAAAGCAAACAAAGACCCTCCATTTCTCCTTTCTCTCCTCTGCTATAGAGTCAGTAAATGCACATAAAACAAACACCACAAATGGAATAATGACTGAATTCTCTCACAACTGTGGCCACTTCCAGAGTGATTTTTTTCCCCCTGTGGTATATAACTGTGTCACAACGAGTCCTCTCACTAAATCTCAAACCCAAGCTTCAAACAAACAAAACACAAACCCCAAATAATTCAATTTGACCTTCATTATTTAGGTCTGTGTGCCAGGTCTAATCAGCTCTCACGAGCACATTCCACTTCTTAAAAACAGACTGTAGAAATACATTTCTCAAACTAAAAGGAACAGAATGCATTGTTTTGATGCTACAGCCTGAAGCCCTTTATCTGAGTTTTATCAAAGTATACTCTATCACTGATCAAAGCAGCAATGACAATTTAATGTTCTTTAAAGTTAGATATTGCTGCATAAACTTCCCACTTTTGTCTCGTGGCCTCTGGCTCCACATGTCATTGGGAGTAGATTCAAAGGTCAAGAGACTTTCTTTCCAAAGCCCTTGGTTCCCAAGTGGCAGCTCTAACCCTGGCAGGAGCTGGGAATACAGCAGGGGGATTCATTCCATCAGGGCTCTCTCTGTTCTCACACACCCCAGAACCTGCAGGCTGTCACCTCTCCTGGTAGAGGTTTGAATGACTACTGGGTATGTTACTCTGTGAACTATCTGTATGTGGTAGCAGCACTTCTACATCACCCTGTTACTCATTCTGTTATCATCTACAGACCATTTCTTGCTCTACTACTAAAATCAGTATTTCATTATAAATTCCTTTCAATTTATTATCCTGCATATGCCATGGGACTGGTTTTTTAAAGCAAAGTTCGGGAGTTACTTGGTCATGCAAGATTTTTGCTTCAAAAAAAAAAATCTGTATTTTAACAATTCACTGAGAAATCTCAAATTGAGTTTATTAGAAAAATGTTATGCAATTTTATGTTTAATGACCTGTGTTGAAATGAGTTTACTTGAGGCTCCTTATTTAATAAAAAGGCTTAAAAAGGCAACATAAATATAACTGTAGAAACGTGATAGTTAAGACCTCCAACATCTTCATAGTTTTAAGCTTCAGATGAATGTTTGTCAGGATTACTCAAAGCACTCTCAACATCTTCAAAATTCCTGTCTACGCCCCCCAAAACAGCAGGAAAAGCCCTGGAGAAACAAGGCTTACAGTCACTTGAGAAACCAAGGACTGCCAGCACCAAATCTCTCAACAATAGAGAATCCAGTTAAATCTGCTCCCATGCTCTCAGGAATGCAGGAAGGATCCAAGCCCCCTCCACCAGGAGCAGCCCCAACTCCTTTATCTCCTATCTCAGGCCCTGGAGGGGAACAGCTACGGGGAAAGCCCGTGGCCCAGGGCTCAGCAAACAGACGTGTCCCTGCAAGGATGCCGATTTTCAGCCCTGCAAAGGCAGCAGCACAACACGCTGGGGAGCATCCCTGGCAATAATTAGGCTGCCTCTTCCTGCTCCATCCTGCTTTCACCTACACCTCACCAGGTCTCTTAGCAACTCCTCTTCAAAGGAGGGAAGGAACAGGGAGGGGCGCTGAGGTCGGTGCATGGAAACTTTCACTAGGATCTCACATAGAACACCAAGGAACAAATGGCAACATTGGCCCGTTCTCAGAATCCAGCTGCAAAATTAAAACCACAGGGATATTGGGTTTGGAATTCAGAATAAAAAAATTGGGGAACAGCAGGTCATGGGCAGCCTTGCACAGACAGTCTCAGCCTCCACAGTCACGTTTGTTCTACAGTTAGCTGTTGCTAAAATTTGGCAATCAGGAAGAATTATCTCATAAAAAGGGAACCTTTATAGATCAGATCAGACAAAGAATTCCAACAACACGAGGATGGTCTGAGACACTGCTGTACAACACCCTGCTCCCAGACACTCCCAGATCTATTAATGAACTCTGGAATTACATCAGCACACTGCTCATGTTTAAATACAGTCAAAACTCAATCAGGCACAGATTTTTTTCAAGTTAAAGCAGCACCAAAACTAGAGGCCTAAAAAGAAGTGTGATTGATCCAAATCATTACCATTTTGCCAATATGAAAGAAATAAGAAAAAACTGTAATCAGTAAAATTCTGTAACGATTCTGAGTGACCTCTAAATATTATAAAGCTAATTAGAAAACAAGCACGTGGTCATTAATTTGTGCTACAAGAGGATTTTCACCATCAATTTATTGTGTGAAGCCTCAGTGCCAGGTTGTTTGCCCCTGATATTTTTTTCCTGATATGTAATGACCACAGTTCAAATCTGTTTCATAAAACTGCACATTCTTGGAAATATAATGCACTGAACCAATTCCTTTTTTTTAAACTAAAACCAGGCTCATTAAAGGAGCTTAATTTCCAAATACTTTTTCCAGTGATTGTGCTAAATTAGAATAGCAAATTTTAAGATGGAATTTTCTAGTCCAATAAGCCCGGTACACAAAGCAAGAGCTGAATCCGTAATTTAAATGTTACAATGAAAGACACTGATGGCTCCTTCCAACTGGTTCCTATTAGTTTGCAGATTAATGAATTACAACACATACATGCTCAGCACATGCATTGCTGAGGACCTGCTGTGAGGCACCAGAAGGAGCAATACCACAGGCCATTGTTGAAAGAGATACTTCTGTGGGTTTTTTTGTTTCTAAACGTCATTTCTGCTACAGTTACAGGAAATATTTCAGTTCCAGTGAGCCCAAGAGAAGCCCATCTGGAAGAACTGTTGGAACAAAAGCATATATTGGAACAGCATTTTAAGCATGAAGTGTAGGTCTAGAATTTTTCTGACTATATGCTCATGTTATTTCTGTTACCAGCATCCAGTGACATTATGAACCCTTCATGGTATACTGAAAAATACTGTATGATAGTAAGAAAAAGGCATTTAAAAGCCCTTCAACGGGGGGGCAGTGGAAGAAAACCAAAGAAGGGACAAGCAGACAAGACCAGCGAGCAGCTCTATGCACAGATGACATTCTGACACACCGTACAGGTGAGGGTGTACAGGAACAACTTCAGCTGACACAAATTTCCAGGAATTCAGTGGAATTTTTTTATTCTCTGTCTTCACTTCCCTCCCCATAAATTTAAAGCACTCAGAAGTCCTAGTAGTCCTCCTGAGATGTTAACCCAAACCAAATGTCTGAGCAAGGCAGACTGTTATAAAATCCCACACACCCAACATGCTTTCATTAAATAGGAGCCACTGGGTTTGGACACACATGGAAGTGAGTCCACAAGGAACACCTGCACAATGCACTGCCCTGTGCTTTGGTCACCTCTACTCAGGTCACCCCAATCACTGCCATTTTGTTCCTGGCTCCTCAGAGATGCCTCTCTGCTGTAATTTCAGAGGGGAAATTTCTCTTATAAAAAAGTCAGTCCTTCCAGGCTGTCTGGATTGGGCTGCACTGCTGTTTAGACAAGATCAAAACATTTAAAAACTTTTCCTGCTAGAAATCCAAAGAATGTCTTGGAGATACTATCAGGTATTTTTATTGTGCTTCTGCATTAATACAGTATAATTACTGAAGCCTCAGTAATCCTGATGTGAAAAACACGATTCAGTAACAGCCAAGTGTGGGTAAGTTTTGCATCGATTTAGGTAAAAAAATAATAATTAGTTGCTGTTGAACCTAAGAGGTAATAATGTAAACCTCAGTATGCTGACTCTTGAGTTTATACAGTAAATTGAAGCTAGAAACAAATTATTAAACAGAGCACATATTTTACAAATCTGTGCAAAGAAAACCTTATTTTTAATAATTAGGCATCAACTACTTCAAGGAAAACAACATATTATTATAATAATTAGCATATTTTTATTTAGGAGTCCATGCTCCTTTAAATAGGCACATATTTCCAGAGTGCAAAGCTCCTGTAACCTAATCTGTGTTTTCCTCAAATCCCCACAAGTCCATTTACTCAAAAACACCACGCTCCTGGATGGGTGCCTGGCGTACCAAACCTGTCCCGTCGCACATATTTTTATACATGTTACTAAATTAGGAAAGCAGAGTGGACTAAGGTTATGCCAACTTGGAGAAAAAAAAGAACAGGGTCTGCATCAGTTTGTGCCTTTGCTTTTAAAGTCACAACCATCATAAAAAAATGTGAACTTTATTAAGTATCAAAGGGATCTCCTCTGATCAGAGACAGTAATAAAGGCAGAAGGGAAATCTGGGGGGAGCAAGTAAGAAACCAAATCTGTTCCCCTCCACTTTGAAGACTCGCAATCAAAAAGTGGAACACAAGTTTAACAAGATGAGTTAGGACTGCATATTTTCATGCCAGGGTCTAGAGTAAGAATAGAATTATTGGCATGCTGTACCCATGATCAGTGGAAATCTACTGTGAAAAGGAGGGAGGGAAGAAGTCTTGTTTATGTGCCCTTAATTAAGATTTACTGAAATCCCTTATATTAAGCTCTATTCAGAATTACTAAGTTGGGTATTCAAGAAGGCTTTACCAGTGAAATACTGGTATGAATAGTAAATACAGATATTGTACTTTACAGCAACATTAAAAAAGTGAGAGAAATGAATATGCAGTTTTCATGTCTGAAGGTTTCTCTTGCCCCCAATCACTGAAGCAAATTCCAAAGCAAAACAGGCTCTGCAATAATCACCCAACATTCCAAGAGTTACTGTATAAATAGACAAAACAGCAATCAACAATTATCGTTTGATTTATAATTTTACTAACAATTCAACCTTTCTTGACATTAACACTGAAGATACCTAGGCCAGAGAAATTTATCTGCAAGTTATGTATTTCAAAATTCATCTGCCTGAACTCTTCCAGCCTCCTGGAAGCACAAGTTGTTTCAGTTACAAAAGCTCACTGATCTTACCGCTATTAAGTTCCTATTAACTTAGAGGGTTATTCATTATGGAGAGATAATTACTAATTTCCTAATAATGGGTGGAGAGACTCAATCCTCCCCAATATTAAATATGATCAGCCTCAAAAAGGTGTGGTCTTAACAAATGGAATGGGAACACCCAAGTTCTATTTCTGGCTAACACTGACTCCTGCTGTGGCCTGGAGCAAATCACTTCTGTTAAAAACACTTTTTTCCACTCTGTAAAATGAGGATAACACTCCCTTATCAGCTTCACAGGATCTTTCTCAAATGCTTTGAAGATGAAGTTTTATAAGCTTACAAATGTATTTTAATGAGTCTTGAACCGACTGTATTTCTAAAACAATCTGCCTTAAAAAGGAAAAGGGCTTGAACAGAAAGGAACTGACGAGCCCATGTGCTGTTACCCACCCCTAATACTGCTGAAGTTTGCACTTGAAAAGTCACAGACAGACAAAAACATTTTCCTTCTGTGTCTACCTAAAGGAAGCAAAACAGCAACAAGTGGATGCAGGATGCAGAAACCTCAGGAAACAGCACGGGAATGTGGATTTGAAATGGAAGCCTCACATTCCCTCTGCGGGGCACAAAGGGCATTTGCTGACCCTGATTTGACTCTCACAGAGACCTGAACCCCCTTCAGCAACTGCTGGTGCCCCTCCAGCACCTGAATGTTCCCTTTAATGGTTCAAGAAACACCACCCCACGTTTTACATCATGTTTGGTACCATTTGACCACATTTTGGTTTTTTTGCTTGATCACTGTGCTCAACTCTTGGTTTTAAAGTTCCCTGACAACAAAGGGAGCCTTGCTCCAGCCCATGGAAAGACAACTGCTGATTTTTTCCCCACCCTTCTTGAAGGGAATTTTGCCAAAAGATGGGCTGGGATCATAAACCATACCCTCTTCTTTAATTACTTAGCTTTTGCTCTTGACTTGGCAAAACATTAAGCTTTTCATTTTAGTAAATCTATAATTAACTCCAGCATGTGCTGAGTAAACATAACCTCATTTTTAATTAAATCTTAGAACAAGATGCTACAACTTGCCATTTCTAAAGAGAAGTACCTCTCAAGTAACGTGCAGTAAAAAAGAATCTAATCCTTGTCAAATAAGAAACTTAAGTCCAAATTTGAGTATAACCCACCCTGTTTTGTCATCTGTTCTCCAAATGTGCATTCACCAACTAAAACACTGAAATGCAAACCTGAAGAGCCACCTCTGCACATCAAAAGTTTCCAAGTCAAACCAAATCTAAACAGTAACCCAAAAAAGCTGAGATAACCTTGGCTTTGGGACTCCTCAGGAATAATTTTTATACCGTATCTCACTGGATTTTTTTTTCTTTTTTTCAATGCAAACGACACTGTAGTTCTTACACAAAGAGAAAATAAATACAATTTCTCAAGAATGAAAGAAGATGAAATATCATAGGCATTATAAACATCAGAAACAAAGGGAACTTTCTAATTAATCCTTCATAAGTGAGAAGATTCAGAAAATTTACTTCTGACAGCACACTCACATAGGATAACTCTACAATTCTAAATTAAAATGAAACATCAATTCACTGAATAAAAAGAGAAATCTCAAGGAAAAAGTTAAGTTCCTGTGAAAGCACAATGTCAACTCTAAATCAAGCTTATACATGAACTAATGAAATAACATGAAATAACCATCTTTTGTTTATGTTGATTTTTTTTCAGTAAGATCTGTGCTGTTACACATTTCCAAATGGGCCTCAAGAATTTAGATTATTCAAATGCTGCAGTTCCAATAGTAGAAAACTTCACAAAAGTTTACTTCAAGAATTACACATACCAGAGCCTAACAACCCAAGAAACTGTTAAAGACAGAAGCTACAAGATTTACAATTCGCAGAACAAAAAAATGTTGTGCATTTAGATGAAAACAAGTCCTCAAGAGAAATTTATAACATGAAATCTCATATTACTTATCTGCAACTCTTTTAATCAGCTCTCCTTTGAAAGGCAGAACCTCTCAGGGATTCTGATTACCACGGAATCCAGACACTGATGACTCTGCATCAGGCAGAAGCTGATCCACTCATTAAAGTATATTCAAATTATGACATTAAGAGAATTTTATGAGTATTTTCTTCCAGCTATTTCATATTATATTTCAATTTCAACACGCTTATTTTGGACAAATTTTCCCCTTTAATTCCCCCCAAGTTCAGCTGAGTCATCTTTCAGCAGCTCTCCCAACAAGTGAAGATGCTGATGGAAGCCCCACAGTTCAGGGGCACGGATTTGGAGGCACAAAGGAAGGATTAGCACTTACACTACAGGAGAGCCACAGCACACAAAGTGCTCCCTCCTCTCCAAGGGACACAATTCCCACTCAGTCCTGCACTGCCTGATTTCTCCTGCAAACTAAAGCTTAGGGATTCACACTGCCTATGTGTATTTTTATCATTCTCCTCCAGCCCTAACCCTAAAATCAGTTTTTAAAACTCATTGGACAAAACATGGACCAAGCCATGACACAAGCAGAGTGCTCTTTATTATGAAATTCTCACAGGTTTTATGAAAACAGGTACTTAAGAAACTAAAGTCTTGCCCATCACAAGGAAGACAGACCACAGCACAGGCTCAACCTCTGTCAGAGTCTGAGAATGTTTACAATCAGACTGGAGGCTGAAATCTGAATCTTAAATGCATACTATTTCAATTGTTTTAAAATTTGATTTAAGCAAGGCAAACCTTAAATACTAAAATTCAATGTTAAGAGCACAACTGTGGAACAAAACAATTAAAAGTGGATAATGAATCAACGTATGCTATTAACTGCATTGTTTCTTTCAACTCTTAATCATAATTAAGGAAGACACAACAGACAATCATTCTTAAAAATTAAAATGCAATAGAACAGTGGGGGTGTTCAAACATTTAATGACAAACATTTACCACCCAACTGTTCTGCAGTTGTGCTGCAGACATTTTTAGCAATTGCTTTAGGATATTCCCAAGAGTATCCTCCTGGATATCCATGGAATTTCAAAAAAACTGAGGGTACTTGTAACACCAGACACTGGGAATGGAGGCCCAAGAGGAATGACCACTCTAAAGGAAAATCTATAAATGAGTGTCACCTAAACCCCAAAGCTATTTTTAGTGCAGATCTTTAAATTCCACACAAGCTGTGCTAGTAGAGGCTAAATTATATCTTAAATGGTTGCTTGTTATAAATTAAGAGCTAATAAGAGCTGTCTCTCCCCAGCAATGCATTGCAGGGCAGTACCTGCTGTAAACAAAGAGTGAACACACAGTAAAATGAGGCACTGCAGTGAAATCCCATCCCATCCTAGTTCATTCTGTTAACTTTGTCATCCTTCCTGACAGAACACTATTTAACACTACTATGAAGATTCATGCTACCAGTATAATTAAGGCTAAAACAATTCATCAAAACTTACCATTTTGCTCTACTTTTTCAATGCATGTTTCTTTGAAACGCAAAGATTTTTTTGCACAAAGTCTTTGAAATCTTCACCATTTCACAAACACAACCATGAAAACATGCTTGAAAGCCCTCTTTGGGAATTGGTATGTTTAGGAAACACTCAGTGCAGTAGGTTGACTCTCCAGAGGGCAAACTATCCAGTGTGAGGGGAAGGCTAATCCTGCTCAGACTGGTAGTGCTGGAGCTGTGTGACATCCAGTCACTCTGACAGTGACAGGATTAGTCCTGACAGCAGCCCTGGCACATGGGACACCACCAGCAAACACAGAGACACCACACACCACTGCGCTCTCCAATTCAAGAGTAGGCAACCCTTGTATTATTTCTAAGCATGCAAATTTTCCATGCACACAAAACTAAGCACACTCAGGGACAATGCCCAGTACCAAATTCTGTATAAACTTCAGGAGAAATGAAATGCAGCAAAGCCTCAGCTGATACCAGTTCCTAATCAAATGTGGTAGACTCCAAATCAACTCTTCAGTAATGTAAATTATCCTTTTGAAAGTCTTTTTTGGAACCTTTTTAAGTTAATGTGTGAAGTTTTGCAGAAAATGTGTCACTTTCTCTTTGAACAAGCCTTTCTTTCATGGTACAGCACCATAAGGTAAATTATCTTTGAGGAACATAAAGCACACTCAAGTCATTCCTTGCTTTTGAATGTAGGACTTCAGAAAATTGATGGAAATTTTATTGGCCTTGGGTCATAATGTTTAACAGGTTTATCTAATTTTATTCCAGAGCATTTACATAGTCATATACATTTTTTTCCTTCTAATCATAATCATCCTTTTCACTTTTCCAGGCTTAATAAAAAAAGTCAAAGAAAGGACAGAGAGATTTCTGCATCCAAAACTTCAAGGAGCATTTCAATATATTTCTTGAGAATAAACAATGTGAATTTACAAACACACGAAGGTCACATTGAGAAGTTAGTTAAAATCAGAGCCAAAAGCTAATCCTGTTAGATTAAGTTAGACCAGGTTTTTTTTAAATCATAGCCTTAGATTTTTATCATCTCTGCTGATCAGAAAATGCAAATACACCAGAGAAAAATTTAACAATAAAATTTAAAAAATATTTGAAAAGCACCAATATGAAAATATGTAAGGATGATGGAAGAATAATATTACATCTGCTTATCAAAGTATTTAGAAGGCAAAGAAAAAAAATCAGTCAAAATCTGCCTATGGCCAACTTTTTCTGACTTTGTGTCATGTTTACTTTGAATAAATTTTGCTTTTTTACTATAAACTAGCAAGACAAACATTTGTTATCTACTGTCACAATGAGATAGAACTGCCATAGGCAAACCTACCAGACATGTGTCTTTTTAGAAAATATGAGGATGGGGCTGTTGGGCGAAAGGAAAGCGAGGAAGGACTGGAATCCTTTACATTGTGGAAAACAGGGGAAAACATCATTTTATCATAATGACAGTTGTCACTGGCATTTTGTGTCTTCTCAGACAAGTTCGATATTTTCTTGATACAATGGCAAAGGCTGTTAAATAAACACATTTTTCCTGCTTCAGCAGCATTTTTCAGGACTCCATAAGTACACACAGCACAGCTTTTTTCTACGCACAGAGCACATTTAGTGCAATACCTACAGTGGTAATCCTTGCCTGGGCTTGGAGTATAAGTTACACCATCTGCTTTAAAGCCCTAATAAAGCTGGAGCAGATCCCTTGGCCAGTTAAGTTCCAAGGCCCTGTCACTGCTGGGGCCCTGAGCCATCACTCACCTGCAGGCAGGTATTTCAGCTGGTTGTTTGCCAAGCGAAGGTGTCGCAAAGACCTGAGGCGGCCGATCTCTGGACACACGATTTCCAGGGCATTGTCACTGAGGTCCAGAAACTGCAGCTTAACCAGGGAGCCAATGGCTTGTGAGAGAACAGATTGAGACATGAATGTGACCCACCAGGAACGTTACAATCTTCACGGGGCTGTGAGAGGATGTAAAGCCACAGTACTCGACACCTGTGGCTGAGCACAGTCTGAGGTGTTAAAGTCGGTCTCACAACTCAATGACATCGATTGTGGAAATGTTTATCTTGCTAACAAATAGTTCTGCTGGCAGTGAGACACAAATAGAGTGATGTACAGAATATTTTCTATATTTTCCTCAGACAATTCTGCTCTCCACTCCTCTGCTTCGAGTCTATCCCATTTATAGCCACAGAAAGAGTTTAAAGTAATTTCCTCTAGTTGGGCACGTAACTCTGCAATTAAGACAAGAAGAAAAACTAGTACAAAGTCTTGCTCCTTTAGCTTTCCAATCTGTCCTGATCTAAAGCAGCAGAGCACTCTGTGTGGTAACTGCCTGAAAGCAGCAGACACTCTGGATTTGTGTTTCTGTAGATGAGTGCCATTTAGCCCTTTCACTTTCTGCAATTAGAACTGGAGCAAGCAGCATTTAGGTGCATTTGAGAATTCATTAAAAGAATTTAACACAGCATAAACAAGGATATTATCGACTAAGAGCTATGCTGGTATATTTTGTATGAAAGTCTTTAATGTTTTATGGGAAACTAAAGGAAAAACAGACCTCTTCAAAGAAGAAAAATGAATATTTTATGATTCCTGTCACTTATTGTGAGCTGGTAGGTTACTTACCTTCAGGTACAACAACTATGTTATTTGAATGAAGGTACCTGGGGGGAGGAGAAAAAAAGCAGAGGACACCACCTGTTACCCTCAAAGACTTCTGCTACACAATCAGTTTGCAAAATATCCAATTTCAGACTGAAAGAGCACCCTCAAAGCCATTCCTCCCTATTAGCACAAAAGCTGTGGAACTGTCTAAAATGGCAGTGGACAAGTACATAAGTTTCACTTCGACTATTCAATGATTAACATAAAGGGAAATTACACAGAATTATATAAAACAAACCACTCACAATAAGAATGGGCTTTAGTTTTGAGAGTCACAAGAGGAAAACAAAATGGAAAAAGAATAGAGCAGACAGAATAGCGAGAATGAACCACACTTGATCACCAGGTTATTTGGCACTAAATGTCAGCCAAGAAAAGGAAAAAGCCCACACCCACACAAGTTACACAATAACACTTTCCCCTGCACATAAACTCTCACACCTTTACTGACTGAAGAAACAAGCATACTCAAGTGGGTTTTTCAAACTGAAAGTACATTTTTCAAGAGAAAAACCCAACCTCACACATGGATATTTCTGTAGCTACAGAGGGTGGCCAGATCTCTCACTAAGAATATTCAGCACCCTCCGATGGAGCACTTCCAGTACTACTGGGAACAGAGAAGCTGATCTTGGATTTTACACATTTCACTCTTCAATCATCATTGCTGCAAATGAACAATCGGGTCTTGTAGAAAATAACAGTAACAAAATTGTCCAGTATTGATATCCAATTGTAAAGGAATACTGAGTACTCAATGTCCAATTGCTTAGGCAAACATGGAATTGTTTGCACAGTGTAGTTTTTTTCCCACTCTATTCCACAAGCATTTCCTAAAGTAGGAGCCTGTCTTTTCAGGGACAGAGAGATAGAACAAGGAAAAAAGACATATGAATGTTTCAAATGCATTGAGCATCTGAACCTTCTCTTTTTCATTAAAGATTGCAGGTATTTGCTAAAAACTAACAACTTCACAAGCATGAGAATGGCAGATATATTTGCAGAAATGCTCAGCTCTAACCTCAGGATAAGAATTCTCCTACTGATTTTAGCTGCAGCTCCTGCAAATATTTGTGAACTATTTTGCTCAAGCTAAGAAAGTAAGAAAGTATGTATTATGAGGGTCTACACCTGGGATCCCAGCATGAGGGGCATGAGAGACAAAGAAACAGACAACAGTGAAATTATTAGGGATGTAACTTTTAGGAAAATAAACATCAGTTAAGTTTCTTTCAAAATTGAAATCTACTGTAACGAATCATTCGTTATAAACAAATCTTTATCTTGTGGTCTCTCCTCTGTCAACAAAACATCTCTTATTGTCTGATCAAAAACGGACTTGTCCAATTAGAGCTATACAAACCACAGGCCCACTGCAGCTTTCTCTGGACCACCAGAATATGTGGGATAGTTGTGGTGCAACTGAGCTCACTGAACACCAAATAATTAGGTTTGACTCCTACAAATCAGTGTTTGTAAGAAATCATTTTAACCTGTAATTTATATGGGTTTTCCTAAAGGCACCATCATATAACACTGAGATTTCCCCATGCCCTGTGGCAAACCATTATATCAAATACAACAATATTTATTTTACTGCTTCAGAGCATGAACATACTCTCAAGGCTGGGGCATGATGAGGCACGACTTGCTCTTAAGCAAGTTGGAGTCTGCAGTGACCTACAAAACAGTTCAATTACACCGTGGCCACGTGCACCAGAAAGGTGGGGTTTCAAGGGCCACATTAAGATGACAAGATCAGACAGCTGAGGGCATTCGACTCCTCAGATAAACACCTCCTGTTTGGAGCTTTCCATTAAACAAACAGTATCAAAGCTCCATCAGTTCCTCCTCTGAAACTGAGCCAAACGAGATGAAAGGGGAAAAGAGGACATTCCTTTTAACCCCCCACTGACAACCCAACCACACAAGGGAATCACAACCTTATAAAAAGGAAAGGGGAGGGAGGAAAACATTGTCTCAGGGGCTCACATCTTCAATTAATTGTCAAAATTATACAGTTCGTGGGACATCCATATTTTGGGCATGACTGGCTAAACTGCTCTGCCTACAGCAATCCTCATTCCAGAGTTACTACCCCGACGTGCTCATCCCTGCTCCTCTTTGACAATCTGGGACTTGGATCCAAAAAAACTTATTACTACAATCAGCAAGACTGAGATCATAAAACCCCTGGGAGCTGGGGTGGGAACGAGCAAGTAGGGATGGGCTGGAGGCAGCAACCTGTTCCTCTGGCTCTGTCACAACCCTCTGACCACTGCACTGGGAGGTTCCACTCCTTTATCAGTGTGACAACACTAAGGATTTTTTTTTCCCCTTAGCTGAACAGACATTTGGGTAAAGGTTCTTGTTACACAATAAACAAGAATAAACATCTGGAGACACCTTCTTTAGAGAAAAAAAAACACAACCAAACAACAAAAGATGACCCTTTCCTGCCCTCCAAGAAAACCCTTTACACTTAAGATGCAGCTTATGTGCAAACAATACATTCTAGATTTTAACATAAGATGGCTCAGCATAATAAAAATATATTAGAACTCCTACACAAACTCACAGTTCCACGAGGTTTGGAAGCTTCTGTGCAAGGTTTTCTGGCTGAAAGAGAGTTAGAGATTTTTTAGGTTTCAAAACAAGAAACAGACACACACATATTGTGTACTCAAGTTATTTTAATAACCATACTAAAATATGGCAGCAGAAAAAATGGCAACAAGGAGCCTCTATACAACACCCTGTTTCCATACCCTCAAACATTCTCCATCAGGGCAATCTGGGATGCATCAAGGGTGAATAATTCACCCCTGAAGCAAAACTACAGTCTAGAAGTGACATTAACGTGGTCCTCAACAAAATGGGAGTCAGATTTCTGAGGTTGAAGGTGGATTACAAAAATCTTACTTTTGAAAATATATTCAAATAAATGAATTAGTTGAAGGCAAGAGACTGCTAAGAAGCTGCAGTCTTTACAGATTTAAAGCAGAACAAAAACTACACAGGATGTGTAACCATAATGTATTTTATAATGCTGCTAAACTGGGAAATGACCTACAATCTTTATGCAGCTTAATCAATTACCACCAAGCCAGAAGTACTGAATCCATCAAACTAGATTTCCATATTAACATGCATATAATTTTCTAACTGCTAACTGATCCCTAGCTGCAATTCTTTTCCTTGATGGCATTTACAACCATGAACACATATCACAAAACTGACTTCACAAGTTTCAGATGTCATGTTGGTAACTGGACTCAAAATTATTCAAGGTTAAGACAGTCTTATTGCTTCAGAAACCTACTTTAAACACAGATATGTTTTATTGAAAAGGTTTTACAATACAGATAAATGCAGAAACAAATGGATTTTAAAACCAGCTCGAATCACATGATCAATTTCCTGATAAAACTAGCAATTTTCATATGAATTAATGTGATGTGTGATACCATAAATAGGTATATTATCACCCAAAGCACTTTGTGGTCGTGACTTGATTAAGGAATATGTTAACCTGCAAGAGTCATGTCATAATAGTCTCATCCAGCAAACATGCCACATCATAGATGTTTGTTTGACTCGGGGGCAGCAAATGATGGGTCAGGTCAAGAAATGACGGGTGACGTCAGGAAATGCCTGCGGTGACGTCACGCCCCAGCCCCGCGCTGTGACTGATGCGGTGCTGCCACCAAGTGGCAGCCTCGCCACACTGCAGTGACCTCGGCACCCACCGTGAGCTGGGCACACAAAACCTCAAACGGGGAACAGGGGCAAAGGCTGCGGCACACTCAAACGAGAAAAAAATTTAAAAAAAGCAAGCTTTAATTAAAAAATATAGAGGAAGTGTGAAAAAAACAAATTCACTTTCCTCCTACCCCCTCTATCACAGTAAGGATGCCAATCTGAACCACAAACTAGTGTCACTATTTCACCTGCTGCTCTGCCAGAACAGGACAGCAGGGGATTTTCTGAGTTAATAAGTTAAGAACAATTGTCCTTTAATATGGCCACATCCTGCTCCTGACAGGGCCATCAAGGCAAACACCCATTTCCTTTTAATAGATGGGAAATTGGGTACTGGAAGGCTCATGTAATCAGTCAAAGATTAACTGAGAAGTGGGAAGAGCTGACACTGGGATACAGGTGTGCTATATGGCTTCTTGATCCATTCATTATGTCACAGCCCTCCATCATTTCCATCTTGCCAATGAAGACAAAAATGAAATTATTCTTAGGCAAGGTAAATTCTGTCAGTGTAACCATTCCAGACATTTTTATAGGAATCATCTGTCAAGAAAGGAGTCATTGCAAAGGAGCAAAGAACAAAAGCTGAGTTTTCTGAAAGAATGAACTGGTGAGACAGAAGTATCACCTAACTTTAAAGAAATATGGTGCAGGATTAGTTTTTGTGTTTGCTAATAATCCTCATACAATTTAAAGTGTTCCACCTTGCATGGAATCAAAGGAATATAAGGAAGAGTCCTCTTCCTTCAATAACCTGTTTGTTTTCAACTATTCTCAGGTGAGACTTCTGCCCCACCCCAATGTACATCCCTAACCACTACTTTACTAACTTGAGAGCATTTTATGTCCTACCAGTAGCAGACACAAACCAAACTCATTACAAAAAAACTGCTTTGTGAAAATACCAATGATTTCTGCTCTCCCCAATTCCTCCTGTTTTCTCCCTCTCTGTCTTCTCTTTTTGCCAGTGGAATTAACCTCCATCTCTCAACCTTCTCTCACAGGGCATATTCCCTGAACTCCCAGGATTCTGCTCTCCAGGTTCTCTCCACTTCACCCAGGCTATTCTCAACTATGACACTCTCCACTCCAGCTTATGCTTTAACAGTATCCAATAATTACTTCCTTCTGCTTTTAATGGAGATTGTGAAACTTTCCACGTTCCAAAAAGACATCTGCCTTTTTTTGTAACATGCTGCTGACTTGATCTATTTTGGTCCACTACAACTTCCAACATCTCTTCTGCTGAACAGATGCTCAGTGAATGAGACCCAATTTTAATTGCCTTGTTCCAACTATAGTGCTGAGCACTTGAATGAGATTCCAACAAGTCACATTATGAGCAAGTTATCCTGATTGTTCTGAACCTAATCATGCTCTAATCATTCACACTGTTTGAAGGCATTTTGTCTAAGTATGATCTACATTTTATCAGTTCCTTTATCCAGGCCTTAACACTTAAAATACAGAAAAGTGAGATGCAAAACTCTACTTTTTGTTCCATCTTTTGAGTAGTGCAAACTTGATGCACCTCACACCACTAAATAAACACTGAATTTCACAGAGTGACAAGGCAGAACTGTTTACAGTCTTTGGCTAATTTTATAGCAGCTTTAATTTGTCAGCATAAATCCAATCCTCCCCTTACAATTAATATGCATTATTAAATTATTGCCCAAAACCAGAGAGCTAAAATAATTCTCCACAGTATATGTCAACCTCATTCAAGATGAAGAAAAGGCATAACATCCTCAGAATCCTGTCAGGTTTTGGCCCATTAAGCGAAACCTTTATTGAGGATTTCCAATGTATCACTGTCAAAGCTTTAGACACTATCCCTTAAAATGGAGTACTGGACTTTCTCTAGGAAACACTGAAAAACACATAATTTGGGTGATTTTTTTCCATCAGGCCCTCCAGTTCCTCTGTCCTGGGTATTATTTTACTTATCATACCATGGAAGAGACCAAGAAAAAAACCCAAACAAAACAACAAGAACAAAATTAAGACTTGGAGACTTGAGCCTATTTAGAGTGGCAAATTTTGACTATGCTCCACCATCTTACCAGCTCGGAACACCTCACACAGTTATTTAACTGCCCCACACTGAATTCTGAGGTCATAACATTCATTCAGGGTGAGAATTCTTCAGTCCAGGGAAAAACAACGAAAGGAGAAGAAATCACAAAGGAAAATCCCCCAACCCTGACATTAACTGTGTTCTATCAACACCAGCCCAGAGATACAAGTTTTTACTGGCACTTCAGCAGCCAGTTGGAATTAGACCCTGGGATTGATAATGCCTTTGAAATTGGGCCCACACCAAGAGAAAAGCTGTTCAGCCTAACCAAGGGTTGTAGACTACACTGCTTAGTATCACTTAACAGGAGAAAGGCCTGACCACTGACACGAGTAAAACTTGCAGCAGTTCAAGAAACCCCAGCAGAACAAGCCTGACAAGAAAATCCCCAGGTTTCAGTTTCAAAAGGGTAACCATAAAATGTCATAAACTTTCATTTATTATTCTCTATATTACCTATGCAAATTCAAACATAATACAAGCAAATATACTCATATCTCACAGTTAAGACATCATTCAGGGTCAGATTCTCTCTGAGATTTTTCTTTTTTAAAAGAATTATCTTGTTTTCTCTGTTCCAAAAACTAGAATTCCTAAACACACAGACACTAAACATTGCAATAAAGAGGTGGTCGTACCAATGTGGTCAGGGAATTTCTTTTCATGTAAAGCCTCTCCAAGTACTGCAGCCCCTCATCCTTCAGTAACTCCAGAGGGAAGTGATGGAGATTGCGGTAATTTAAGAACAAGTTCTTGTGCCTTTCCAGCTTTGCCTCAGAGATTGTTTTACACAGTTCTGATGCCATGACTAAGCACCACATCTAGTGCATGTCATCTTCTGAAAGCAGACCCATTTCTAGGAGACAAAAAGAGAAAAAACCCAACATTGTCAAGGTGTATGCCATGCATTCTTTTGCAGGAAGAGTTAGTCATCACATATTATTTGATAATTTATCTAAATACACTTGTTCCAGTTAATACCTGTTAGTACCCTGAACATCCACACCATAAGCTATGTTAGAAGCAAGTTCTGGACTAATTTCTGAATGAAGTTTTAGCGTATTATAGGACAAAATCTTTAGTCATACATAATGCTGTTTGTTTCATCCATGGTCAATGAACCTTTCAGATAATTTTGTCAAAGTTGCCACCATAAGAAGAAGGAAAAAGAGCAACCTCAATTAACCATTCCTGATGTCCTACATGTGTTCTCTTACATGTGCTAAAAAAAGAACACACAGATAAGAAAAACGCACGATTAATAGAGGACTTGTTAGTCTCAGATGACTAAAATACACCATAATGCATCTTTTAATCCAGAAAGACAAAAGGCAATGAATGTTTGCTAAGCTTGCCTACATAAAACTACTGGAAGAATCTACCAGTTGGAAGAAACATTGGGGATGGATGGCCACTAAGGTCATTTTAAAATAATAAACTAATATATGAGAAATCTGAAACTCACGGCAAGAAAATTTATAAAGAACAAGATATGACAGCAGATTTTCATCTCTTTACTAAAAATAAAACCCGAAAGAACAAAGTGTAAAGCTTTAACTGACAATTTCAAAACCACAAAATAAAAGCAGGAAGATAAATTAAAAATTAACTGGTACCTCAAACTTGACTTTATTCAACTCATTTTTCATGTATAACCAAAATGCTAGTTATTATTATGTTGTCTAGATTCAGGTAACAGCAACAGTGCTGCAGCTTTTCAACTATCTCAGATGCCTCAGAACATAATAAATCCAAACTATTTATTGATTTAAAACTACCAGTTTGCTTCAGACTCATGTATATAAATTAATTATCATTAATGAAAGACAAGGACTTGTAACTGCTTTCCCACAATAACATTCTCTTATTTCATTCTCTCCCTGAAGGAGACATTTCTAATCATAACAGATATTGGAAGTGAAGGTCCTGAATCAAGATTCCATCTGGTTATAGTTGTCATAAACAAAACTCCAGCTGAAGAATGACCACCCCACCACACCTGTAACTCAAACCACTTTCCAGTTTCAGCCATTCCCTTGATTTGCAGATAAGCAGCTCTTACCAGTGGCCTGTGTTCTTCTGGAAGAATAGAGCATTTGGTTTTCGTTGTTCTAAGTTTTCAACAGTTGTCTTAGCTATCTTAAGGGACAGGGCACACACACTGCTGGCCCTTGGCACTGGCAACAGTAAAGCTCCCTTAGCTCAGAAGATCAAGAAAATTAAGCCACTACCATCCCCAACTCCAATTCTGTGACCAGCATTAAAACAATCCATGGAAAAGCATTAACATTTTTTATGTGCAAAGTCCGAGTACTTAGTATTTGAGCATGAACTGTTACAGTATAAGAAAATGTAAAAGAAAACTCATCTTTCCCTGCATTTTTTTTTATGAAAAGCTGTGAAGTCACAAAACACCCACATAAATACCCAGCAGCGTTCTACTTTGTCCAGAGACGCTTTTTAGGTGTTGTGCACTTGTTGTGTGGAGTCCCAGCTCTGAGGGGACGCTGCTCATTTAAGCCATGGCACACTCGGATACACGGACGTGCAAAGTCCACTCACAACACACTCCACTTTGGCTCTTCTTTCAAATGAAACCCCCTCCTGCTGCCTTCCGCCTCCAGCCCAACTTTTTATCTGTCAATAATCTTTTTCCAGGGGCGAGGCACAGCCTTAGCAAAAGGAGCAGCCACAAGTACGGCCTTTACGGGAGGGAGAAGGGGAGGGTGAGGGCTGACAGCAGCCAGTGCTGACCCTGTCAGGAGTGGGGACAGAGGGGAGGAAAGGGCGGAGGAGGAGGGAGAGAGGGGCGAGGGGGACACGGCGGAGAGGAGGGGGAACTGGGGGAGAGGAGGGGGAACTGGGGGAGAGATGGGAGCACACAAGGGAGAA
>WBMV01001768.1:4073002-4155295 GCA_013396655.1 Campylorhamphus procurvoides | reverse complement strand
CGGGGGGGACCGGGATGCGCTCGCCTTCATAAGTATATTGGGGTTTATTGCGGCTATTAGAGCTTTTCCATAGTAATTTCAGGTTAGGGCCTTTGCCCAAGTGATTTGGTGCCAAATTCCAAAATGTTGCTTGTGTTTCCTTGTCAAGGATTTCAGTAGAGAGAGGGGTTTTAGCAAGCTAAGAGATGTCTGGTCTGAAGGGAGTATACTAGAACAAGATCTATCCAGCATTCCTTGATATAACTAGTCCAAACTATTCTGAAGGGTCATAATCCTTGGATTTCCTCCAAGCAGGACAGACGACTTGAGGAAAATGAAGACATGGGGTCTTTGCGACCTGGGGAGGACCTGTGGGACGGACAGTTTTCAGGCTGGGTGTGTCCCCATGGAGCAATAGTTAGATACTATAATTAGATGATACTGTAAGTTTGCAAAACCTGTGTGTGGGGGTGTGCATATTCCATCCTTGTGCACCTGAGGCATCTTTAATNGGGACGGGAAGGGGGGGTGTGAGGGGGCCGGGCCGCGCGAGACCGCGGCGGCCGCGCGACTCTCGCGAGACACCGCACCCCGCGCGCNGAGGACCTGTGGGACGGACAGTTTTCAGGCTGGGTGTGTCCCCATGGAGCAATAGTTAGATACTATAATTAGATGATACTGTAAGTTTGCAAAACCTGTGTGTGGGGGTGTGCATATTCCATCCTTGTGCACCTGAGGCATCTTTAATTAAAGAGTTGGTTTTTTTACCTTTCTATGCCAACATTGTCCAGAGAATTTTTCCTTTGATTTTGAGTGACACCAGGGCCCCTTCTTGCCAGTGTAGCTCCATGAGGGAACCAAGAAGATGAACACCTTGCAGAAGGCATTTATTGTATATATTCACAGAACTTTCTCTAAAACAAGGCAATATGCAAAAAAGCTGAAGATTTTTTTTTCTTTGAGACTCATTTCTCTCTTTTTCAGTTCTAAATAAAGAACAGCAGTCCTTAATGGCTCATTTGTCATTTTCCTGCACTTAAAAGGCAATAATTGATTGCGACAAGTATATTTGCTTCATCTTACTTGCCCATTGCAGTCTTGCTGGAGTTGTTTTTTTTCAGAAATACAGATTAGATTTGTTGAAATGAGATGAAATAATTTACCCTTCAACATTCAGCATCCTCCATATTTATCATGTCATACTGCACACATTATTTCTTCCTGTGCTTGACAGTACTTGTCTGTTTTTCTCAGCTGGATGTTGCATGCCAGGAAGTGGCCTGCTTGTATACCACCACAGTTTTAAAAACAGCAATTACATCACACTTCTTAATGTCACTTTGGTCTCACATTATAAATAGCTGAGAAATTAAAAGTTAAGCATATTTCAGACCAAAGTAGAAGCTGACTATAAGCATGGTTAGCAACACATTCCTCAGAATTCAGTGATGTGTCAAACCAAATGTACTTCTCCAGGGATATTGAATCATTGATCAGGACAGAAACTGTGCTGCTGTCTTCTCCTACTGAAGCACTGACAGGAAAGATGAAACTCTTTTCTTAGGAGAGCTGCTCCTAACAGAGCCAGTATACTTTATGTGGTTATTTACACATGTGTTGGAATGGTGCAGCATTTTTTGGTTGGAGATGTTTTGAGACAGTAACAGGTAGAAGGTAAGATTACTGCACTTTGATATTTTTAAAAGCAAACCTTTGTCTGTTTGTTCTTTTTTGCTCACACCAACACACATCATTTCATCTCCTATCTTTCCCCTGAAGCAATCATGAGATTCTCTCTTTATTGCCTTGCATAGCCAGAATCATCACACTCATTCATTCTTGTTTTTTCCCCTTACCAGTGCCGTGCTGGTCTCTGAAAAGTGCTGCTCTCTCAGATCTGAAAGCTGATCTCCCAAGCTCCAGTCCTGCCCAGCACAGGTGTGCAGTCCTGCCTGTGTAGTCACAAGGCTAAAAATGATGAGCAGAGCAGGGGACATTGAAATCTGAGTCTCATGGTTGCCAAGGCATTCCCATCTAACAAGTCAGACTAGTGAGATCTCTTTGCTAAGGAGATTTTACTGTTTCTTTACCCTAATTTAATTCCTAGTTTTGTGCTTCTGAGAGCAAGGAACAAAGGGGCTTGAAATTTCCATCCTGCTCAGAAGGAGGATGGATCTTATCTGTGCCCACATATAGAAACTAAAAAAACTTGTTTTGAAATGCAACTTTGAAGAAGTAGATCAGTTCAAGTCGTTTGCATTTGTCAGTGACTCAAAGATCCACTGTCATCCAGTGGTTTACTGGACTAAATCCAGTAACTGGAGCAAATGGACTCAACTTCACTGGTGATCCTTTGTTTGTGCCAAAATCATACAATGAATGTAGTGTGAATAAAAAGAGATGATGTGTTACCAGATTTATTACACAAGGCAACTATTTGAGATAACAACTTTGGGAAGATGCAGTTGGAAAAACCTTTGTATAGTAAAGCTTCATTCAAACATTTCCTTTTGTTTTGCCAAGTGAAACACGAAGAAATTATTGAGGGTTTTGTGGCAGGATTCTTAGCTGTCAATGTCACAGACCTAGGAGATCCAAAGTATCTTACTGAGCTTTTGAATTTCAGTTCTGAACACTGAGGTTCAGCCTCCCTAATAATGCTGGGTGAGTCTTTTCCACCCACTAACGTGGATACCACTTATATTGAATCATGTGCATTAATTAGACTTGGCAAGTTTGGAATACGATCAGAATACCCACTGAGCAACTAAAGGTCAGTTTTTAGCAGCAGGAATCTTTAGTGTGACTGATGCATGACAAGAAAAGAGTGTTTCTCCTTTAAAGTGGAATAATCAGTAAATATTTTCATTTTTTTGCTCTTCAGTGTGTTAATTAGTAGTATAAGGTGGGCTTCCTTGGGCTTCACTGTATGCTGAGACTTCCAGTGAAGCAAAACTGCATCAGTAAACACTAAGCTCATGCAGTTATCCTGGATAAAGGGAGGTGCTGTGGGTTGGAGGAATCTTCCAGACACAGAGAATGGGCAGATCCATGCAGTGATCAGCACATGCAGTTTCAGCTTTGTTCAGGTTCTGCCTGCTGACAGGTTGGTGTGTCCCAGTGTTAGCACATGACATGCACAAGTGTGTAAAGCCATAGTAACCCAGTGGACTGTCTGCTGCCTCTGCCAGTGAGTGTGTTTTCCATGGTCAGACAGGAGAAGAGTCTGTCTAACACCTGCTTGGGATATTTGAAGCCGTCTAGGAAAATGGCAGAGCCCCCTTTTTCATGACAGGATTCCAGTGTGAGGCCTCAATGGTTTGTGTTGTCCTATTGTCTTCTGCTTGTCCCTAGAAAATGAACATTGGCTGGAATTTTGAAAGCTCTTGTGCAGTTGAGTATGCAATTTCATTTTTCTGCTCTTACAGACACTGGGGTGGCTTTCTCCTTCATCTGTAAGGACTAAGAACCTGAATTTTGCTTCTAATAAAAGTTGGGAGCCTCATGTCATCAGCAAGTTCTGCAAATTGAGACTTGGAGAAGCACACAGAGTATTTTCAGTTGGCATTCTTTCTTGGAGAATTTCAAACCTTAATTCTACTTACCCTTGTTTTCACTTTACACTGTTTTACACAAGCTTTTCCAGTCAATACAGCTTTCATATACATAATGATCAAAGATTCAGTTGGTATAAATTTCAAGAATTTTGCATCTCTTCTTTGCACAGGACGGTTTACATTTACTGATTTGTCTCTCATACCAGAAAGAAATAAACTCTCCAAAACATTCAGTTTTTACTCCTGGAGAAAGAATCCATTCTCCAAAAAGTCCTGACTCTTCTTAGGAACTTTTTCATAACTTCCAGTTAACAATTTTGATTTAGTACAAAGACAAAGCTGTCTTATTTGAGTGGAATAAAGTTACAGTGACTCATCACAGTACGGCTAACTTTGATTCCATAAACATTTTAACTGGCTTCTGCAGCAGTACCAAAAACTGGAAGGCAGGTGGAGCTCCTGCCTGCCAAGTGCCAGCAGCCAGTATTTAGTATTTAGACTTAAACCTTTGGCTTAAGTCTTTTTATTTCCAGTTTACTTGCTATTGTATTTTTTCAGCTCGAACTGAGTCCTTTTTCAATGGCCCAGTAATGCTAATAAAAAAGCTAATTTCAAAGGAAATTATTTGTACTGCCTGGTATGGTTCAAATCAGCATTGCTCAGAATAGAAGCTCTTAAAACAGTTTATTGCTAATTTAGGCTGAGCTCATTTTTTGAGGGAAATTTCCTGGTAATCACACTGAGTAATAGATCTCCTAAGAAGTAATGGAAAGTACTGGTCATTTGGACGAGCTGCACTTTGAATGGAACAACCCTAACACAGAATAAGCAAGCAGTGGATTTTGTCCCTGATCCTGCAGTTTCTGCTCATTCTGAATTCCCACTGACCTAATTAATCTCAATTGGAAAAAGAACAATGCCCCACTGCCTGCCTCAGAAACCAAATTCCTCTGTTAATGTGTTAAGCAAATGGAACAATAGGCAGAATCAACATTTCTGCCTCTGCTCCGTTGGAAAATCTCAACATGGGATTCACAGCAAAGGTAACAAACCAGCCAGCCCTCCCTGGCTTTTCAGCTGTTAGTCCTTGAAAGACTGCTAAAGGGGTATGTGGCTGATGGGGAGATCCTTTGTGTTACCTCTTGTTGACAAGATAATCCAGGCTTTCAAATTAATTTCCGTTAACCAAGTATTATTTTTCTATTTATCACTATTGCTGTATGCCATAAATGCTTTAATGAATAAAGTTTTGTTTATCATTTGAATTCACTTTATGATACTCCTTAAACTTGACTGATTTGGTTCAATTAAAGCCACCTAGAATATTATCTCCAGTTTTGCTTCACTTCAAATCAGTGAAGAAGTAAAACTTAAAGAGCAAATTTAGACAGCCCATGGATGCTGATTAACTTCAGGCAGCAAATAGAATGAAATGTTCCTGGGTCTATTTTTATATGACCTCAATACTATTATTTTTTACCACCGCCCTCTGCTGCCATTGCAGCTGCCTGGTGGTTGTTTCTCCATCTTTCTGCCTGGCCCAAGGTTTGCTTTCTGCTCATCTTCCCTGCATTTCCCTTCAGTTCCACTGACAGATTGGCTGAGCTTGCAGTAATTGCCAGGAGAGTCCTGAGGATTTCTAGTGATTTGTTGGATCTAATTGGAGCAAAAGTTGTTATGCATTCAAGTGAAATCAGTGGGTTTAACATTAAGCATTAATTATTCCAAATTGTTCGTCCTTTCAGATAACAAACTTTCTCAAATCCATGTCTATTGCTGCCTAATGTCATTTTCTTTCTGCTCTCTTAGCCATTTATTGTTCTGAGAGAGAGGTCTCATGGTCTTCTGGTGTCAAAACAAAGATACCTTGTAGAGAGATTTCACACCATCAGCAAAGCCTCTTTGGTGCCGTAAGTTTACTTTAAAACTTCGATAAAATATGAAAACCTTATACTCTCATCTGCACATTGTAGCACATGTAAGCTTGAAATGGACATGTGGTACATTTGTTTCTAGTGACAATACACATACTCAAAGTAACATTTTCATATATTTATGAGATGTTTGTGTTTCTCATGGACAAGTTCCAAGCAAGGTGCCAAATATCTTGGCTGTGTAAGGTGACCGCTTTTGTAATTTTATTCTGCCATTCATATCAGAAGGGTGTTAACTCTGTGACCTGTTACATTTTGATAGAAATGAAGCAGGTGGTGAGCTATTTTTCATTGCAAGTGAGTATAAATAGTGAAGGGGGAAGCGTGGTGTACACACAGCTCTTTGATTTATGCAACCATATTGTGGAACCTGTTGGAGGGAAGTCAGATATAGAAATCTGTTCCTGGGACCAGTGGGAGATTTGCTTTTAGAGAGCTTGCAGGGTTTCTCCTTTTCATGTAAAGCATCCATCTGGTTACAGCTGGGATCTGACCTTTCTTTTCATTGAACACACTAGGAATAGTTAAATACATGCCAGGATGTCCCCCATGTTGGGGAGACACCAATGAACTGCTTCCTGTCAAATGCAGAACTTCTCAAGAGCAAATCAGAGACATCAAAGATCTTTCTTTTCTTGTTATGCTCTCTCTATCCTCTCAGAAATTCTTCATGTGATTTCTTGAGCACCTTGTTACTTGTCTAATAGTCAAAATTTGAGCTGAAACGGGTAAAAAAGTCAAGACTCTTGGGGTGGGGAAGCCACACTCAGTGAGTTCAAGCTCCTTAAATACCAACTATATACTTAGAACAGCCCTCCTCTAGTGAGTGATGGCACCTTTATAGTGGGAATCCAGATACAAAGAGCTGCAAATTAGAGACAGCCCTATCAATACAGCTACAGCTTCATTATAATCCTTAAATTAATATGTTTCTTTCATAAAATAGAACCCAACCAGACAAACACACCCAAAACACAACACCTGCCAACTGGAGAATATATCCATGTCAGTGTTCAGTGCTGCATGACTGGGTGGGTCTATGGGTAGACATCCTTAGCACACTGCTATCAGGAAAAAAATCTAATATTTTACATTAATTTTATTTAGATCTTTGAAAAACATCTAAAACCAAAGGAGAAATTTACAGCAGAACTGTTTTGTGTGGTTTATATTTTTGAAAAATGGGCATTCTCTGTGTATATCCTGTCCATAGAGGTGACTAATATGTAATGTCAGTCCTGATCTTCACAGATTTTACTCTGGAATAAAACATGACAGGTGTTTTAACATGTACATCTTTAATGATGTGCAGGAAAATGCAGGGAAGGATGGAAGAGCTAGAACATGAAGAATACAGCTTAGATGAATCCTGTTTTCAGTTGGATTTTGTTGCTGGTTTATCCTGTGTCTGTTAAATCCATACAGCTATGATTTTTTTATTTTTTAATTTGAAATAATTTCCTTATTCTAACTTAAGACAGCCAGTGGCTTGAGAAATGGATCAGTCTGGATTTGGAAAAACAGGTGGATAAATGCAGCATGCTTTGGCCTCTACTTTATGTTTTTTTTAAAAATCAGTCTAAATAGCCTTAATATACCATTCAATTAAGTGGAGAAAGAGGAAGCTGATATTATGAAATGGAGAAGCCCATTTCCCTTGAAGATTGATGTGGTACAGTATGCCAGCCTTTAACACATCTGTCAAGTCTGTAGAGGTTGATGACAGGATATGTTGTATTTCCTGAGGAGAGGGCTCAGCTCTCAGTGCCTTTGGCCACCCCTGATGCAGAGAAAACCAGGGCAGTGAAGGAGAGAAATTCTTCCTCCTTCCATTTGCAGGTGTTTCCTCCCCGACCCTTCAGCACACATGCTCGACTTTCAAAGCAATCCAGGGTGAATGGCAAATCCTTTTTGTTTGCAAAACTATCCTTTTCCTCCAGTTCCTTGGGGAAGGACTGCACTGAAACAACCTGAAACAACTACTGCAAACATTTTTCCTTGCTGAAAAACAAAGTCAAGGATCAGTGCACAACAGCAGCATGGAAAGGTAACAGCAAAGAGGCAAAGGAGCAAAGCAGATAAAGGCATCACAGCAGAAGTGCTTAGAAGACTCCCAGTGTTCTGACCTCTGCTGCTGTCATAAAGGGTTTGAGTTTGTTCAACACCTGACAGGAGAAGTGTCCAAAACCCACGGAAGGTGAGCCATGCAAAGGGCACTTGCCTTGCTCAGTAGGGACAGAAGTTACGCCCTGATATTCAGACAGGAGCACCACCTTTCAGAGAACTGGCAATGAGCGTTTGTTCTAAGGCACTCTTAATTTAGTTGTCCTATTTGATTTATTTTATTTGGATTTTTCAGCTTTATCTTTCCTCCTGAAATTCTGTCTGTGGTACAGAACTCAGCAATATGCAAATGTTGCCAGAAGAACATTGCAACAGACCTCAAAAGTGAGCAGTGTTTCTCTGTGCTTTTATTTACACAAAGCTAGAATAGGGGAGGATCTTTTGGGGAAGGAAAAAAAGCATGAATTGGCAAAACTGAATTCAGCTCAATGCAGAAAACTTTATAATATTGTGTTCCACAGCTCCAAGTGCAATAATATGAAATGTCCAAGAGGTTGTACAGACTCATCTGTTCAATGAGAGCAAACCCCAGTGATGTTAGAGCAAGGAAGGAACTGTGCTTATGTCTAGGAATTGGTGTCAAGGAAGAACAGAGAACCAAATAAATTATGTTAAAATATTTTAATACACTTGCTGCAGATGGAAGGTCCCTCAAAAATGGAACAGGCCCATATCCTTTAACCTCCCTTCCTGCACCAGGTCAGTTAAACAATATGTGGGGACAGGATAACATTTCCACACAATGATTTCTGCCCAGTGTTTCATCAGTTTATAAAAGTGCTGCTGGCAAAGTAGTTTCATGCATGTTTTAAAAGGCTGTTTCAAGTGACCGGAGACAGGAAGGCCATGAAATATTTGTGAATGGCAAGTTTATAAAAGCAAAATAAATGGAAGGGAAATAATACCCCTTTCCAGCAGTATTTGACTTTCCCAACTCCCATGACAGACATAAGCAAACTTCTCATTTTGTTCATGACACCTGGCCATGTTCCCCACTGTTTTCAGGTCCCTTGGAATATTCTTCTTTCCCATCACTCAGTGAAGAGATAAGTTATCTTCAAAAGGTGTAGATATAAAGTTCAGTGAAATCACAGAATTAGAAATATGTACTAATCAGAAAAGCAAACTTACTCTCATATCTAAGTTTACATGAATCCTATCAGTATTTTAGCCAATAAACCATTTGATTTCCCATGTGCTTCTCTGTATTTGCCTCCTGATTTTGACTTAGCAGTTACATTATTAGCTTTGCTTTCTTGCTCCAAGAAATTCAGAAGAAATACAGCAACAACTCCAAAGCAAAAAATTCTCAGTAGTGGCAGGGAAAAGAGCTTTGATTATGAACAATATCTTTTTCCTCTTTTTTCATACCTAATATTCCATTGCAGACTAGAGCATTCCTGCAAGGTATTTTTTTACATTGTGGCTGTCCCTTCATTAGGTAGCACCACAACCCTTCAACTGTTCCATGCCAGCAAGTTTGCAGCTCTGGACTCAAACTGGCTCACTGCTGGGTCTGTACAGCTGCACTGGATCTCCAGTGGGTGACAGTGATAAACAATGTAAAATAATTTGGCAAACAATCCAACCCAAATTCCCCAGTGCAACTGATAAGGTTGGCAGTAGCTGATGACTGCAATACCATATAAATTCTAGCTGCAGATTACTGGTCAGCTCTTTTCCCAGAAAACTGCAACTGGACATGTAAATTGTCCATGTAAAAATCTTAAGTGCTTTAATCTCGTGGAGCTATTTACAAATCTGAGATACCATAGGGAGAACTTCCTTAAAAGGGTAAGAAAAGCCACTTCTCTTCTTGCAGCCAGAAGAGTTCTTAGATCATCCTTCTGTTGTTAGGCTGATTGAAGAAAGAGGATGGAAACATTAATAATGTTTTGGACACTCATTCCCAGAGGTGAGAACTTTGTGCAAAGCCTTTCATCATCAATTCCAGAAGACAGTCAGTTGTAGGTGACATTAAAGGAATGTCCTGAATTTCATAACATTGCTGATGAGAGGGGATCACAGGTAAACCAGCTCTCAAAACATCAAGGGCTTAAGAAGCTGTAATTGAATTGCACTGAAAGCAAATTGATTGAACACATTGAGGTAGAATATGTTGGCAACCTCACCCATTCTAAATTTCAGTTCATTTCAAAAGAAGGGCAAAAATACCCATTCTCAGGTCACTTACCAAGGTCCTTTTGTTATCACTATGACAATTTTTATTAGCCTTCCTAATACTCTAAAGACACACAGACCACAAACAAGCATCTTCCCAAAGCCTTTAGAATATAAGGACATTTTCTCCCAGATCCATGTTTTGGTAGCTGCTCATACTGGTTTAGAGGACTGCAGAAATGGCTGTATCTGACAAATATTGTTTGTTTGTTTGTTTTTTCATTCCAACTCTTCTGGATGCACAATCAGTTTGGAGAGGGGAGGTCTATGGATTACAGTCTTGTGGTTGTTTTCTACTGTGCTGGGTGGCAAAATGATGATGACCTGAGGCAGACTGGCCTTACCCATCTCAGCTGGTGTCAGACTTCTGTAAGAACACTTCTCCCCAGCACTGAAAAGCATTCAAGACATTTCCCTTTTGTTTATAGCTCTTCCCATAAATGATATTAATCTGAAGTAGCTTGTGAGGCAAAGAGCACTTCAGTGTAAACCTTCAAAGGGTGAGACCAGCAACAGAGCTGCACACAGGCAGCCTTTTTAGGAATTGTTTCCCTCTTTGCTTTTCAGTGCTTGAGCCACTTCCAGACTGTGCTCTTTAAAGAGCATTTGAATACAGAGGGTGCACAACGTGGCAGGCACCAGGCACAGAGGCAGTTCTTTAACTCTGCTCTTCTTCCCCAGGTTGCTGCTGTCCCAGCTCAGGACAAGGGGAATTGCACTGAATTCCCACAGCAGATCTGGGCCCTGGTCACAGTCATTTTGGAATCAGGTCTGTTTGCTGCAAACATTCCCAATTTATGTTTTGTGCTTATATATCATCCCTTATGCTATGCAAAATGCACTAGTGCTTTCCTTAAGATTTATTATATAAATTAGGGTATTATATTTTCATGGCACTTTTGGTATGATCACCTAAACCCATTCTTCTTCATGAGAGAACCAGCCACAATGAATTTCTTGCTTGTCACTCAATAATAATACACATCTATTTAAAACAATAACAGAATAGTGTTTTCATATATGTAATATCCCAAATAAAACAGCTGAGTGGTTTTAACACTATGGAAGCTTCACTGTATTCAGTGTATGTATATTCACCTAATAAAATATTATCCCAGGCTTCAAGTCCTATTTATACTCATAATTCAATTATATATTTTGTTAAAGAGAGAAGAATATGTACATTTTTTGCATGACTGAAGAGTTAATAATGTTTTAGCACAGCCCCACAGTCTATCACTGGGATCTTAGTTCAGAGATGTTCAATGCCCAGATCAGTCAAACTGAGTCTAATTTAGCCATCTCACTCCCTCAGGCCTGGTTGGGAAATGTCAGCCTAAAATAGCATGTGCTTGAGCAGAACAAGCTAGAAAGGCACTTCTGCTGTGTGTATTTGTATGTACAAACAAATGTCAGATACATGGGAACAGGGAGCAGCCCCTTCCTCAGGGAGCTGAGCTGCCATGCACAGAATTTAAATAACTATCAGGAAGGCTCCTTCCTTCCACTTGCACAGCACCTCTGTAAGAGGAGGGAAAGAGCTCCTTAACTTGCCCAGGTAGCGAGCAGGGATTACGGGGGAGATTAAAATAGCCAGCCTTGAGGTACCAGTTACAGACTGGCCCAAATGCCAGGGGCTTACAAAGTGAGCTAATGCTCCAAACAAGACTATAAATCTTATGTAACTTATGAGGCAACTGATGAGCCAAGAACAGAATTCAACACTCAGCAACCATTTGATAACTTGCTTTTGAACAGGACCAAATTAAATGTTCCTTTGCTTCATTTTCAGCTGGCTCCTCTGTGCTAAAATTAAAAAATTGAGGTGGCAACACTTGATGTTGTCCCACACATCTGGTTTAGGTACTTATGCCCTGTGTTAACTAAAAGCATTTCAGACTAGGCCACACAGAGGACAGGTTTGGATTTTGTAACAAGTAGGATTTATTTTCATCTTCTTTCATAACAAAAACTGAGGCTAAATAGCACAAGCAAGAGTTGATATTTTTCCCTCTCTTCTCTGACCACCAGTTCTCAATATTTTGGTCACTTCTCTCACAAAAAGGAACTGTGCTGATGAAAGGGCCAGGAATTCCAATGGCTCCACACAGGGACCTTAGCCCAGGAAGAACCAAGACAGAGGGGCGCCTGGAAGCAACTGAATGGCTCGAAGGGCACACAAATAGAGCACACATGAAACCCAAGCAGGTACAACCATTAGCTTAAGGGCTGGCAGCGTTATAAAGATGCTTTTCAGACAGGCATTTTATACCCTGGCAGATCCTATTCTGGCTGACTTTGTAATGAACCAGGGCTCTTCATCCCAGCAACAGGAACTTGGCTCGTCCAAGTCATGCACAGAACCAGGGAGGTGCAGAGCAAGCAGTGCAGATAAATCCCATATTTGTAGTTGCTGTGACTCTGCTGGAGGGCCCGACACTGGCATCTGCAGGCCATAACTCATGGAAAAAGTTCTGCTTTTCAGCTGTGCCATCTGCCATTACCCTATTCCATCAGCACTTGGGAAAGCTGTGCTGTGGGAGGGGACAGGTGTGTCCCCTGAGGGACACTGCTGGGAGTGAGGGCCCTGGGGCAGCAGGCAGAGCATCACTCCAGGACTGAGCCAGCAGATTCCTGCCAGGGCAAACCCACGGGATGAGGAACCCACAGCCAGCCCTATGGCTTGAATGGGAGTTTAACCACGTTCAGTCCCAGCTCATCCTGACCCTCCTGTCTGTGAACTGTTCAAGCACAAGGAGCTGTACATGTTCCCCCCCACACTGTTGTCCTTGACACAGTGCTGGGTTTTGGCTCATAACTGGGGGCAATAAACTCCTCAAGTGACAGGGCCCATCTGGCAGAGCCCTCCCACACTCCTGGGAATTTGGCTGGTGGATCACAGGCACTGATAATGGCATAATGGGAAGTTCCTCCCCTGCTCTTGCTGGCAGGAAATGTTTTATTTATGATATCACATAATATTTGCTCTGTTCCAAGACAAAAGAGGGGATGTCTCTGTTGGCTTTCCAAAAATGATATTTTCAACCTTATTTAAGTTCTAAAAGGGAATCACTGGGTTATACCTGGTCACTGGGTTATACCTGGTGATGGATTTGATCATCTCCTGCATCAAGTTAATGTGCCACTTACTGTTTATTCTAATGACATGAAACCAGGGCCCAGATCAGCCACTCTTTGCTAATCACACCCTATTAAAATAATTGCTAAAACCCATGCTTTGTCTTCCCCCAACCTGAAAAGTATTTGTGTTGGGATAAGAGGGATCAGTAAATCATCAATATATTAACTGGCCTGTCAGCAACTGCCTTACATGTAACAACTTTAATTTAGCAACTCAGTAGGCTGAGTTTAATAATAACCATATCCTTCCTAAGTTTCCAGAAAAAACTAATACAGAACCCTAGGTTTTTGTTCTGATAAAGAACTATATCATTCAGGAATGCCAGCCCAGGTTTACTGCCTTTTATTTTTCCCTGCTGTTAATGTACATCTAAAGTGAATTCCCATGCTTTGGAGGAGGTTAATCTATTTTCAGCCAGAAGTAAGCAAAGCTGTATTTGGGTCACAAAGAATAAACAGCAGATCTTCAATTTAGATTTTATAACACCACTTTAACCTATTGCTATGCTATTTAATCTCAGTTGAACCATGGTGCAAAACAAGATAGACAGTTAGTTCTTAAAGAAAAATTGGATGGTGTTACATTTCCCTTTAAGGAATTAGGATAATGTTTTATATTTTGCTTATTTTCTATCTTTAAAAGCAAGCAATCAGCCTGCTAGTCCTCCCCTATTTGGTAAATTCAGCATGTAATGTAAAAATCACTTGTTACAAATTATTTTTTAGGAAAAAAAAGGAAAATAGCTTGTTGCATTTTATGAAAGTGCAGTCTTTAAAATGAAAGCATCTATAGCAGTCTAAGAGCTGGAATGGCTCAATTAATTTCTTTAAAGTATATAGAACAGTGTCATACTTTCTTTTCCCAGCTGATCTTTTCCTCCTACAGGAACATTCTGCTGTTCTCCACAGTCATGTGCTGTCACTGGTCTAACTAGAGAAGATTTATTAAACTTGACCAATTTTTAGAGACAGATTTTTCAATGAGAATTGTGCAATAACTAATTTGATGCTGAGCAGCAACACGAACAAAAAGACAAAACTTGCAAAGCTGAGTCCATACCACAAACGTTGCTCAATTCAGGACTCAAAAAGAGTGGTCTCTTAGCCCTGGCTGCTTCTGTGGCCTGTTTTATCAGCCCATTCTGCATTACAACAGCAGCTGCTGGGGTAGTTTCCAGCAGAGCTGTTTGAAAGCCATTTCAATAGAAGCTTTTCCAGATGTAGGTTCGAGCACGCCAAATGCTCTGGCTCTTCAGGATAAAAAGCAAACTGGAAGCTGAGACTGGAGCTTTCAGCTCAAAGAATGTGCTCTGAAATGCTGTAATGGTTCCACAGGGCTCAGCTGGGAGAGTGCTACAAAAATGTGTCAGTCTTCTTTCCCCCTCCTCCCCAAGTTTCCCCTTTTCCCTTCCCACTATACAAGTTGTCCAATCATCTGTATAAAGTAAGAATGGTTTCTATTATGGCTTCAGAAAAATTATACCCATAACAGAGAAAAAAACTCCACTAATGCTGTACATGATATATAATTACTCTCTCACACAAGGGAAGATTACCAGCTATCCAGACTACCATATTATTTACCATGCAATGAGATGGGCTCTCATGGAATAATCAATTCCTCAAAGATACAGCTTACCCAACAGAAAAGCATCTTTAGAATGTTGGTAGTTCCTATGTTATAGGAATTCCAAACTTTAGCTCTTCAAAGAAATGCAGATGTTTGGCAAAGACTGATATCAAGGCAAAGATTTTAGGGGAGGTTTAATGAAATTAACTGTATCCTTAATTAGTCTGACTGTACTGCTCAGAGTAACAGCATTTTCCATTACATCTGTATATATTAGTGGAAAACAGATATATTTGAGTTTCCTCTATCAGTTTTCTTCAGTGAGAGTGTCAGAGATGTATATCATGGGGTTATACATTGTTCTGCCTTCACTGCCAAATCTCATTTGGCTCCCTCAACAAAGAAGGGGCTGATAGCAATTCAAGGAACCACTGACATATTCAGAGCAAGGTTTTAATAAGATCTCTTCTTGGCTGAGCACCTTCTTGCATCCTGTTAGAATCTACATTCCTGTGCACTTCTCAGAGATCTTTGGGCACAAGAGCCACAAAAAGCCTGACGGAAAAGACAGGTGAGTCAAACTGTTGGAGAGTTCCCAGGGCAGCAGCTCAGATTGCAAACTCACTCTCTTCAGGCTTTTCCTCCACTAAATGTCAGATGTGTCACCCATTTCACAGCCACTGCCTGAGGAGATTTGATTATGTGGCACCATCACCCCTCCTGAATAATCAAAGCAGCAAATGGAAAGTGAGAGAGTATGTTCACCTTTAATGTTCCCAACAAAATTGGGTTAAAGGTGTGATATTTTCTTCATTACAAATAAAGTGTGTGGTTAAAGGGAAAAATAACTTCATAGCACTAGGGAGATACCATTTAAATATAGATATCTCCTTTTTCATTAAAAGTCTAAATGTACATAAAACAATTTTTCTTGCCAGAAAAGGGTAAAATTTGATACTTACCTTGGTCAAATCCCAGGAACCCAGGACAGTTATGCTGCTGACAACTCCAGGAGCTCCACCTTCTGTGCTGCTTTATCCTGTGCCTTCTGCTGCACTCCAGAGCTGGTGTATTTGCTGGGTGTATTTGCAATAAAGAAAATGCCATGTTTTGCCCCAATTTCTATTAGCAGCATGACAAAGATATGCCTTTGCTGGAATGAAAAATTAAGTTATTTCTTTGAACCAAAATTAACTGATCAGTCTGAGGGGCCTTAGAGCAAGAGATTTATAGACACTAAATCCTTTTCCTCTGACGGCGCAGCCTTAAAAACATCAGACAGGGAGGCAGCGAAACATCTGCGTTGGTTTTGATTTGTTTAATACTCAAGAGTGAAAAAGTGTAAAATCACAAAGCTTATACCACCACACAAAAAACGCAGTTTCATTGCAAATGACCAAAACACAAGCTGCCTGCAAGGTTTCACACAGCTGACATCAACACACCAGGCTCAACATTCTTACCGTCTTCTGAAGCACCTGCTATTCACAAACACCAGCCAGTACAGAGCTCTCGCTATCTCACACCTCCTTCATGTTCTGTGCTCTATTTGCTTTCTAGACCAGTGGTGTACACACTTGGAAAGCAGTGCTCCACTTCTGGTCTGTATCAGCACACAGTTTTGACCACCACTACCCCCCTCCAAATTCCTAATTATATTTTAAAAGCATTTTGTTTAATCCAAACGCAGCAAAGTTCTTATTTATATTTAATGAAAAGCATAACTGGTATGAGCAAGCTTCAGAAGTGCATGCTGACTGAGGTTCTACCACCAATCCCTTCAGCCACCTAATTCCTATGCAAAAGTGATCAGGTGGGGTGAGTTACTACTCCAGATAGTAGGTTGCATTTGCTCTTACTAGTAATGTGTGTACCCACAGCCCCTGCTCTGCACATGCAGCCATTAGGCCTGCAGGATGCCACTGGTCACTTAAATGCATTTTGTTGTCTGAAGGTAGAATAATCCACAAGTTATTATGTCAAAATGTCTCAGGTTAATAAGAACTAGGTGGCAAATGGGCTGCTCATTTTAAAACATTTTTAAAACTTCAGCCCTTTTTAAGCGAGACAACTTTGCCTTAAAGTATCCATGCAAAGGAATTGTGCATATCTTTTTATAATGTCATACTAATGCACATTCCCAGCTCTCTGCAATAAACTAGCTTTCCAATAATGGATTAAAATGCTGATCTTAAATAGAACTAAAGTACACTCAACAAATTATTCCCTCCAGACAATCAAAATAGAAATACATCTTCGTATAACCTGCTGCATCTGACAGTGATGTGCAAAGGAATTTCTAGAGCTGTTGTTGCCTCAGTGGAAACAATACAACAATACTGAGTTTTTAAATTATTTCTCTTTTATCCTTCAGTGCTAAGGCCACCTACATTTTATGATTCACTTGCTCCTCAGTGGTTTACTCCTTCACCTGACATGACAGTCCTCTGAGCAGCTGAAGATAAACAGAACAGAGTCTTGGAATTGCTGTCCCTAAGGACCACATCTGTCAAATATCCCACAAGGTATCAATAAATGGGTTTGACATTGTAAGTAGCTTTTTGTTGGTTGCTAAATATATTTTCTGCACATATTCTTATATCTGTTTTACAGCCTAGAATAAAATTTCAAGAAAATTAACACTGGTTATTTTTACCTCTGTTACTTACTATGTATGGACCTGACTTCTTTCTTTATGCAGTTCTTTAATACTTGAAGGACAGAACCTGCCTGCTTGCAGTTAGGCACCTAGCTGGAAGATTCTGGCTCATCCATGATAATTAAACACAGAGATGTTGCCATCTTTAAAATCATATGGACAACTAAGGAAACAAAAGTATAGGATGAGATTAGAAGTGTTACATTCAATAACAGCCTGTTTATAGATGGAAGCACAAGATCTTTTTTTGAGCACATATGAATAACTTTGAAAAAAGTACTATCTATTGCACAGTAAACAGTATAAACAAGCTTAGATACATTCCTTTAGTGCTTCTACACAATTCAGTTTCCTATTCATTTTCCAGCTGTTGGTGGCACTTCCAATTTCAACAAATGATTTCATACAAGATGAGGAAAACATTCAGAAAATTCTGCAGCGCAGACAAACCTGATGAGTTAAATCTTTGGAACATTAAACACATTTGTACAGTTTCAAACTTAGTTACTAAGGCACACGAGGATTAAACTGTCCCACATGTGAAACAGCAGGATATGTCAGTCAGCACGGAGCTTCTCCTTAGCTTTGCATTTACATTCAGAGTATAAAGCAGCAGTCAGATCTAGAAAATCTAGCCCTGTTAATAGTAAGGCATCAGAAAAGTGACTAGTCATGCCAGACTAAGATAGTTTAACTGGAGTCTAATATGGATCAGCACACACAAAATTAGGCTTACATAACCACAGGGGAAAAAAACAAGTGGGAGTGAGCACCCACTGGGCTGGCACACCCCAATCCAGGTGTGCCTGCTCTGCAGGGCAGGTGAGGGAGTGGGAGTGAGTGTGTGTGTGTGCTTGTGTGTGCAGAAATAGCAGCTTCTCATCTGTGCATGTTACTTCTCATCTGTGTCCAGTATGGTATTTTTTACCCCAGTGACAGAAATATTTTGGCTGCTATTTTTGCTCCTGCCAGCACTGCCCAGGTCAGCCCTGTCAGCACTGCTGGAGTCTGAGCTGAACTTGGAAATCACTGAACTATAAAGTTAAATTATGTCCTTCATTCAACCAATGTGCAATCCAAGTGAAATTAGCTTATTTTCAGATGATGTAAGTAGAAGGCAACTTTGGCCTGAGGCACATGTTACATTCAGAGGAAAAAAAAAAAGAAAAGAAATTCAAATCTCAGGTTGGGTTTGCAGGGTGAGGGACTGAAAAGGGCATCTCATTTGTAAACACAAAAAAGATCACGTGGGAATGAGCTGACACACAATGATCATAAGTGTCATCAATGTACAAGTTTCCTTCTAACAGGACACACATCAGCTAATTTCACTGTGTTAAGAAATTAGGCACTACATCATCATGCTTGACACTTCACACTTACCTTTAGCAATACCTCCTCTCAAGGTAACCCATATCCTGCAGAATAAGCTGAGGTTACTCCTGTACAGCCCCTGAGCTGGGAGGAGCTCTCCTCACCTCAGTGGCAACGCTATCCAGTCTGGTTCATGGATTTGTTCTGTGTGTAAAGATATTAAATGTACTTCTGTCTAACCAGAGAATTCACTGTTTCTCATCAGGAATACTCTGAGGAACTCTTGCTTCAGTGTTGCCTTTTTCCTTTCTGCTCTGCATTCCAGCTGTACAAATAATATCACTTTTGTCAATTCTTGCTATGCTTAGTTTGATCCCACAGGATCGGATTTAATTTTATAGCTGTAATAACTGTCTCTTAAAATGTATTCATTAGGTATTGCATCTAAGTACACAGAAATGGAACTGAAAATCAGCTACTACCACTCTTATTAGTCTCACATTCTGTTAGATTTGTGGTTAGTAGCTCGAGATTTAAATAGAATTGCATAGTAATATTTTAGTAACCAAGAACAATACAGTATTAAGAAAAAAAATTAATTTGTAAAGTCCTATTCAAGCACATACTTAACAATTGATGTGCTATAAAACAAACAAAAAAATAGAATCCTTTGAATTCCCCAGTAGCAAATTCCTGTTTCTATGGGTGGAAAAATCTGAAAATATTAGACACATCTCTGAGGAAAAAAATATCAATAGCATGATCTCTCCCAAAAATAAAATTTCCAATAAAATAGTGTGCTGAGGAGAGGCTTAGATTCAATACTTCTCACTCCACTATTAATAATCTAATTCCCCATCCCTTTTTTTCTCTCTTTAAAAAAAAAGGATAATAAAAAATATGTATAAACAAATTACTAAGTAGGCTTAATTAAAGAGTCCTTTCAGAACCACTGTCCATCATTCTCATCATCTTCCTCCTCCTCATGGTCCAGGTAGAGATAAGCGACTTTCTTTTCTTCAGAAGTATCTGACCTTTGGTCGACCGTTCTTTGCAACTGTACAGTGTTATCAAAAAATGACTGTTCCACCACCTTTTCACCATGATCTTGGGAAAAACTGGACAGCGTGTAGCCACTTCTGGTGTTTTCGTTTTCTGAGGCGTGCTCACTTTGAACTATGACCTGTGACTGACTCACGGAAGGGTCTTGCTTGTTGGATACCAGCACTGCTGCTTGCTCTCCGCTTTTCACCATAGATATTCCACCCATATTGGAAACATCCATTTGAAAGGTGTAAGATGTTTCCTGGGATCCTACTTTAATATGCTTTACAGACCTGCTGCTCTCAGACAACTCTTCTGTTTGTGAAAGGTCTTCCAGTGTTCCAGAAACGGGTCTTGTAAAGATGATTTGCTCAGCATGAGTTTCTACAGGGCTTATTTTAACGTGCCTGAAAGATCTTGAGCCTCCTGAAAGAGTGTGGTCTTCCACTTCCCTGATTTCCATGTGCTCAGAGCCGGGCCCATGGTAGATGATCTTCTCAGCTGTCATAAACTCTTGGGGACCCAGCTGAACGTGTCTGACCGAGCTTTCTGTCTGTGAGAAGTCTCCGGTGCCGCTGACCTCCACTTTACCGGAGATGGGCCCTTCAAAGATAACATGCTCAGTGCGAACCTCTTTGGGGCCAAGTCTGAAGTGCCTTATTGAACTGCTGACACCCCCAGCCCCTTCTGCCTGAGAAAGGTCATCGGAGCTATTGAGGGCCAGAGAATCCGAAACAGACCCTTCAAAGGAGACTTCTTCGGTTATTTGCCTTGATCCTACTGTGACACGTCTTGTGGACCTGTTGAAGTCTGTTGTAAAGTTCTGGGAAAGATTTCCAGAATCAATCTCTTCTATGGTTGTGGTAAAAGGGCCTGTATAAACCACTTGTTCCGTGGTTTGGATTTCCTTGGGGCCCAGTTTAAAATGCCTCACCGACTGGCTGAATTCTGACGATCCCTCAGTCTGAACGAGGCCTTCTGCGGTGCTGAGCTCCAGCGTTTCAGAGCCAGGCCCTTCATAGATGACCTGCTCAAACCTCTGCACTTCTGCTGGGCCAACCCTGATGTGCCTCGTGGATCTGGTCTCATCAGCTGCTTGTGGGGAGTGAGAGACTTCTCCATAATCTGCTGCTTCCAAAACTGAACCGTCATAAATCACCCTCTCAGTGGTGTGATACCCCGAGCCACCACTCCGCCTCACTGTCGATGAGTTATAGATTTCCTGATCAGCCAAAGGAGTGTGTTCATCACTGGGAGAAGAAACATCTATGTTGCTTCTACCATCAACAACTCTCTCTGAGCTCTCTTTCTTCAGGGAGTGTATGGTTGCCTTCTCCTTCTCGCTTGTGATTACTTCACCAAGCTGAGATACATCGAATTCATCAGTGTTAAGGGTCTGTGACAGATTGACCTCAGCAACAATCGTCACCAAGCCACCGTCCTCCTTTTGATCAACTTTTTTGATATCAAATTCTAAGTTACTAGCATCAACTTTGTTTTCTTTTGTTAATGCAAACAGCTCCTCTTTCACACTCTCTGGGAGACTGCCCTCCAACTGCTCCAGAGCTTCCTTCAGTTGATGTTTAGGGTCCTTCGTTTCCTTGGATAAGAGCCCTTTTATGGAAGTCTGAAATTCAGGGGGAATTTTTATTTCTTTTTCGATAACAATGGATTCAACATGTGATGATTCACCTTCAGGATGCTCTTTTAAAATATGGGCACTTGCTTCCTCCCCTACCACTTTATAGGTTTCCTCTGGAGAGCTCACACCTTCCTCTCTCTTACTTTGTGTGCCTTGCAAAAATTCATCTTGCCAGGAATATTTAATAGTTGATTCTTCCTCAATATGAATTTGCCCATATACTGAGTCATCGTCTTTTTCACTAATAACAGGATGATCATCAGGAACAGACACAAAATATTTTTGTTCAATAGGTGAGTCATCTTCCTCAGTTACTTCTTCCACACGAGTGAAACTCTCATGGCGTGGTTTCTTCTTTTTCACGTCCTCATAAGTGAATGTGACGTTCTGTTCCTCTTCACCGTAACGTCTCTCTCTCTCAGGGAATGAATCCTCCACTTCTTCTACTTCAAAAGGTGTTGAGAAATCTGTCCTTTCATCCGTGGCATAATCGAGTGGCTCCTCCACAATCTCAACGTTAACAGACACGTTCTTTCCCCCCTCGCTGCCTTTCAGGCCATGGTGGACTATATCTTCTATCTTCTCTTTGGAAGGAGTTGCCTCAACACCCTCTCGAATCACTTTTCTGACATCCTGGTTTGATAGACGTCCTAAGTCACCTTCCTCAGAAATATCTATGTCTTCTTGAACTTGAGACTCCACTGTGATCTCGGTCTTGATTTTCCCTTCATCTGGTTGTTCTTTCTTATTAAAATAGGTCACTTTGGTGTCTGTTGAGGTCTGTGAACTAGAAGACTGCGTGAAACTTTTAAGAATGTCAGCAACAATAGTCTCTGCTATGTCTTCAGTTGGCAGAGTTCCCATTTTATGACTCCCGTCACTAATCCTCTCTTCACCTTCCAGGCCAGACTCTGCTTCTGAAATCCTCACTTGGTGAAATTCAGAGGACTTAGTGACCTGGTCATCTCTTTCTCTTCCCGTGGAAGTCTTAACATCTTGTACCCTCACTTCTTTATTTCTCTGAGATCCTTTGTCAGGAGCAGGCCCTTCGAGACTGATTGGTATCTCAATGACGTCATTGCTTCTTGATTCTGAGGTCACAGTTGTATCTTTTTTGGTTGATTCACTTCTCCAACTTCTTGCATTAGAAACATCACTCCCTGTTACCTGCTGGTGAACTTCCTCACGGGTGTATTTTCTCTGCTCAGTCCTCCTTCCAAAACCAGTACTTTCTTCTGTAACAGATCTCTCATCTGTTTTCTTTTTCTCATCCTTTGTTGTTTTCTCCAGCTTATCTTTCTCTTTCAACAGAGATGTTTTCTCTTCAGTTGGTTTGCTGCCTCCTCTTTTTTCTTTGAACGTGGTCCGAGTTTCAGTTATAGTTTCTTCATATTTAGATGGTTTTGCATTGGTAATCAGCTCATAAGCTGGAAATCTGGTGAAGCCTGGTTTTGTTCTTGTATTTTCAGCATCAGTCTTGTGGTCCTTGTCTGATCTTTCAGCATGTGTTGATTCTTTTGAAAAAGATACTGTGGATGAAGTTGTAACCTCTGTTTTCTTTCCTTCTGGCATTGTCTTTTGCCGCATTTCAGTCTTTTTCCAGCCACTGTAGGCTGGAGTGAATGTTCTTAATTCTTTGTGGTCTGTTATAATCCTTTCATCCTTTGTAACAGTTGTTGAAGGGCGGTATGTTGAACCCAGTATATCTCTTCCAGAAGTTCTGCCTGTAGTGGTTGTCTGTGATCCAGCCTGTGTGGAGTGAGCTGAGTAACGTGCAGAGCTGCTCAGGTTTGTCACTGGCATCCTGTGCCTCGTGTCGGTGAGCCTGGGAGCTGGGGAAGCTTTATCTCTATTCCTCTCTTGGTAAGTAGAGTAAATATCAGTGTAGTTATATGAAGTGTTTATAATATCTGCAAAAAAAGCAGAGGCGACCAAACATTAAAATGATGGCTTGTTATCTAAAATAATATCACATAGAGGGCATGGACTAAGAAAATTTGTACTACATTTCTTGAAAGAAACAGTGTCTTCATTTTCCGTGGAGCTTTGTAAAGGCATTCCTGTATGTTTTGCATCATAATTAACTCTATGCATAAATAACAATAAAACTGAAAGCAAAGCTTTTTGCTAAGTTGAAAGATCTTGCTAACTTTACCTGTTGTGAACTACTGGGAATTGTGCCATTTATTTAAGAATTACACCTTTTATATTTATACTGACATTCACTTACAACTTCATATTAAATAACCTATGCCAATATCCTGGGCTTCATTACACCAATTTTCTCAGAAGAAACTTCTCTAAGAAGTTTCTCGGTTCCTATTGAGAATTAAAGGCACACCTGCTACCACATACTGGAAACTGCAAACACAAACACAACCCTTTGCAGCCACAAGATACAACAAGGGACAGAGAGAAAGAACCTAAAAAATTAATAAAACATACCAGGAATGTCTGACTAAAACCAACCAGTACTGCACTACTCCCATCTCCTACTCCTCAAAAGCTGGCCACTTCTCCTCTGACTTTTGGTAGTGTCTCCTGTATTATTTCTGGTAATTATTCCTGTAGTTCCTTGCATATTCTGGAGCACTGCCTGCAGGAGTGCAGCCTAGTCCAGACCCAGGCTGTGCCAGGACAAACTGTGCTACCAATTGAACAGCACAGGCAAATCTGTGTGAGCATTTGAGCCCACGCCTGACTTCTTTTAATTTCCTACTAAAGACAGAGCCTTAAAACCACTTCTAGGAGTACTATCTATGCTACTCTGATGATTTTAGGACCACACCTTGTTAAACTCAGGAGTATTTTTGGGACATAGCAATGGCCACAGCAGTCAGATTGAAGGTCTACCTTATCCAGAGTCCTGTTTACAGTGACCAAGAGTGGATACACAGGGAAGAGTACAAGAACAGGGCAAGTAAATAGTGATACTTCCCTCGTATACTCTCACAGCCTCCAGAGATTTGCAGCTCCTAAGATAGAAATGGTATCTTTATGTTTAGTAAGTCTTTGATTTGTCTTTCATTACTCTGCTAAAATATCTCTTTAAACCCACTTTTTAACACTCAAAATGCTTCAGGATGATGAATTTCAGGGTTTCAACTACACGTTTGGTTAAAACACCTCTTACTTTACACTTCAAAACTCTCTTAAGACCTATGGGCATCCAAAAGTTCTTGAGATAGGAAATATCGTTCCCTACTTTCTTTCTCCACTCAAGTAATGATTTTCATAAATTATCTCATATAGAATAGCAGTATGTTGACTTTAAATATCAACACAAAATGAACTCAATATTCACTCTGCAATACACTCATTACAGTATTCTTCAGGAATACTGTAACACAATAATTTCCAGTTATATTTGATTTAATTCAAAATTAATTTTTTAATATTCATATTTTACCTTGAGGCAATTTCCCTGCAAGCTCTTCTCTCCATGTAATAATCCACTGGTTGCTCTCCCCTTCTAACAAAGCTCTGCAAAACACACAAAAAGGCATTCCATTAGAATACTGGGAAGGATAAGCATAATATTTAACATTTATTAGTTCTAGAAACTGAAACAATTATCCTGCAGTTGGGTCAGATCCTGAGTGTGTTTCACACCTTGCGTTTTTATTACTGGGAATGAGAAATCCTTGGCATCCTCCAGACTCTTCAGATAGTTTTAGAACAAACCTGTTGGAAGGGACCTTAAAGATCATCTTGTTCATGGGCAGGGACACCTTCCACTAGCCCAGGTTGCTCCAAGCCCAGTCCAATCTGGCCTTGGACACTTCCAGGGGTGGGGCAGCCACAGCTTCTCTGGGGAAGATGTTTTATAAAGAAAAGGCAAAAATGAAATGAAATATTTGCAAGTAAATAGTCAGCAGCGTCCCTGCTCATAGGAGAGTGGTACAGGTGGTGCTGCAGTGTGGTATGAGGGGACTGTTACAGCCAGGATTTGCAAGTTCTATCCTTATCAAATGAAGAGGGAAGGAAAGTATTTACTTCTACTGGCAAATGCTGGTGGAAACAACTTACAGTGTTAAATTAACTATTCTTAGTTCCTGTCCAGCTGGAAATCAGCACAACACACTTTACAACAAAGGAGTGGGGAAAATGCCCTGTGACACAAACTGCTTGGTTTCTTCTGATGACACCTCTGTTTGCCCCCCTGTTCCTCAGCCCTCCTTGTGTTTTACAGACACTCCAACAGCTTCCATAATCCCAGGAAGGCAGCACTGGCACCACAGCCTGGGAATTCTGTGTCAGGCCCTTTCCATATGCAAGGGAATGTTACAGTCAGTACAGTGCCTCTGGTGGGTTTGTGTTCACTTGTATTGGCCAGTTACCCGTTTCATCATCCCCAGTTTTGGGAGTGCCAGATGTTTTGCACTGATAACACACAGCTGCAGCATCAGAGCTGTCAGGAGTGAGGCTGGAGGACTGTGATAGCCAGGACTGCTGACTCCCTGGGGGTGATCTGGGATATACAGGGGTATATACACAACTGCTGGGCATTTAGGTCACAATTAAAGCCGGAGTTTGAAGTATCACCTGTGCATTTCACACTTCCCATGGCTCATCACTTGGGAAATTTTATGCTGCTTTTGGTTTCTCACTGCCTCTGCACTCCGTGGGACAGGGCTACATTAGCAAAACAGCATTAGCAAGGTTGTCTCTGCCATCATGGATTTGTTTGGATTCAGAATAAAAGTCAGATTAGAATTATGTAACATATTTACAGGTCACTTCCCCTTTAAAACCGGCCCAGCTGGGCACCTTTCCTTCCATTTCATTAGTTAAAAAAAAAAAACCAGTAAAAGCAATTCATCTTCCTCCACGTTAAGAGAAGCTTTATAGGAACTAGATGACTTCAACACATATAATGTTCCCACGACCAAACATCTGATCTGATGGGGGCAGGGAGCGCCAAACAAATCACTCTGACACACACACGTGGGGAGCTGGTGGTGACGCTGCAGAAACAGCTCCAGAGCTGGCAGTGGAAGTGTTAACCATGACGAAGGGAACCAGGAATGTGGGGAGTCTGACTAAGGATTTCTGGCTGCTGTGAAAACAACAGTTGTTCAGTTGCTGCAGCAACCTATGAAGTCACTAAAAATAAGTTCCAGGAGGTAACTGTATATGGCAAAGGGCAACAGCCCCCAGAAAAGCTGGATCTGAAATATTACTACTGAAAGTGAAAGGCAAAGCTTCCCAAAACCTCTGTAAAGCTGGACAGCGAGTCAGTGTTTTACTGTACACAGCCCATAATACGCATGTCCTCAAGCTTATCAGAAACCCAGTGTTAAACTGAGTTTGGCTTAATAAACTGGCCTGAGAAAGGGCAGTGTAAGGTACTGAGCACTGCCTTGGCAGCCAAAAAACTCAGGTTATGTTTCTCAGCTTGATTGTAACTTGAGTTTATGCAAGTCATTTTGCTTCTCTGTTCCTTAGTATCCTTTCCTAATAGTAATGATTTAAACTGTAACCTCTTGGTGGTGAGGTCTGCTTTTAAACTTGATTTAAACTGCCTGAAGAATAGGGTGTTCATCTCAACTGTATAAACTCTTACATACTCACAGGGATAACAAAAAAAACCTTCCTCCAAGCAGCACTCTTGTAAAAAATAACCATGTCAGCCCCTTCCTGGAAATCAGATCCCAACTGAAATATGCCCACGTTGTGGTAACATGAAGTTTAAATGTTACCAGTAAATAATCCAACCGCACCTTTAACTCATCTCATTATTAATGTCATTTATCTAAAGTTAGCAGTGACACTTGTCAGCCTGTGCTGGATGACAACAGAAATAGCCAGTCCATGAAAGCAGGAGGAGGAGATAAACAGGCTGGGGTGGGGAGAGAGAACTTACAAAAACAAAAGGATACAGTGCAAATGTTATCATGGTCCTTCACCACAGCAATGGCTTCGATGCAGCTACAGAAACCCAAAATCTCAGGCGGCAGCAGGTGGCCAGCAGGCTGTAAAAATTCATCCTCTCCATCCTGGCTATTTGCTAAGGAGCTGCAAAAAACCCACCTCTCCAGGAAGTGCAATGGAAGAAGCATTTTTAGGGGTCAAGGCCACTCCACATCTTTTCTCCATCCCAGGTTGGGAGGTCAAGGAGTGTGAAGGCAGCAGGTAACTATATGTTAAATTCCCTGGGTGTAGCAAACTCTGGGTGTTCTAAAACTAAAATCACTAAGGGAATAGGACATATTGGATGGTATAAATTGTGAAGATGAAATAATGATGCTGACTGAAAAAGCTGTGGTGAGGAGCTTTAATGATGGTGAAGATTTCATGAGAGGAAGGCATGGGAAGGGTCAGAAGTGTGGATGCAGGAACACAGGATGGAGGAGTGGAAAGGGTATTCAGAGATTCTGACAGTAACCACAAAACAAAAAGGGGAAAAGGAAAGAAAAAAAAAAATGTGTAGCCTCTGGTGCTTCAGAATGCAGGGTGGTAACTAGGACAGAACACTTGGATGACACAAGGATTTCAAAGCAAAAGCTTTTACCCTTCACCAACAACATTTTAGAGACGACAGGAAACCTACTTGACCTATTGGATGAGTCTCTGGGAAGCCCCTGCTACTATTTCAAGAGAAAAAACTTCTGCTAGCCAAGGAGAAAGGGCTGAGAGTAATTCTGATCCTGGGCACATTTTCTATCTCCTTTTAAAACCAAGAGTCTTACACAGTGACTAATTCACCCCTTCAGTCTGGAAACAAAACTGAAGCATAGTCTAAGTAGCTGCGGTTTTGCAGAGTTCCAAGCACACAGAACAAAAGTGCAAGGCACTTGATAAATATTTACTTGAACGGTGGTGAGAAGGGATTAGGAATGAAGATTCCCACAAGGTATAACTTCACAAAGCCCCATAAGACACATATTTCACTTCCTGAGTGAGTCTGAGCTCCCAGAGCAGGAAGGGTGAGTGGACTCAGAGAGGAAATACACTTGAACCTTAGGGAAGGGTGTTCCTTGCAATAAAGATCCTTATTCCCCCTCCAGGAGCGATGGTGACTAATGGAAAGAACCCAGTTTATAACAGAACTCATTGAGTTGTAAAACAAAGGGAAAACACAGGGTGGGAGGTATAAAGAAAGCTCCAAGCAGATCAGCTACCACACCCTTAACCTCTAATGCCAGGAGGAGGGGAAATGCCAGGGCCTCCATGGAAAGGTCAAGATGTTGAACCAAGTGTGAAGAATTGCCTTTGGTTTCCAGTATTCCTAAGCAAGGGTATGTGCCAGCACCCCCTGTGAAAACAAACCCCAGCTGGGGGCACCTGCCCTGTTCCTCAACAGGTGAAAAGACCTGGGAGAGGAAGAGGATTTGAAGAAGTTCATAGAAGGAGCTGTCCAGAATTCTCCTACTGGGCAGCTTAGTGACTGGATCCATAGTGATTTCCTCCCACAGCAGGGTTCATAAGGGCATACAGTAAGGAAGGAATTATTTTCTTGAATGAAGAGAGAATAATAAGAAAAGAATAGGTAAAACTGCATTAATGTAAAAAAGCAATCCCTTTTAGCTTCTGATATTCAAAAGACTTTTGTTTGCAGGCATTACACAACATGTTTTCTGATCTGCAGCAAGGCCCATTCTGTTTTCATCTGCAGATCTGTTTCAGTAGGTGGATGCTCATCTGTCTGCTGACATCTGCCCTGCCCAGGCCATCAGTGATACAAGCTGCATTCACCACCATCAGATGGAGAAACCCTACAGGTTAAGGAGCTTCTTATTCAGACAACAAAAACATGCTGCAGGTGATGCTGAATTGTTCTCCTTTCATTAACCAGGGCTGGGAATCCTTAGACAAACCAATAATGCTCAGATAAGCAGTGATACAACTCTGGAGAAGTTCCAGAATTTCACGGGCTTATAAAGATTTCAAACAACTGAATATCTGGGCATTATCATTCCTAGTTCTGGATGAATACTGATCATCGAAACAACCCTGATAATTCTGTGATTGTGACAGTGCTAATCCCATTTCACAGATGAATAAACCGAGGGAGAGAGTAAAAGTCAACAACAGAGACAGGATCAAAGTCAAAAGAATCATATGTTTTAGCGAAGTTAATAAAGGATCACAACTGGCTACCACTTCCACAGTTTCTCCTCTACCAGCATTGCTCCAGACACTACTGGCTTTTCAAGGATCATAAGGATTCCACTGCACCAACAAAGAGCCCACCAAGGGCCTGCCAATTCCTTGTTCCACACACTGCTTGTGATCTCCTCTCATCCACAAACCAGCCTGGTTTGGACCTTTGAGCAGGCAATTCTCAAAGCACCTTGAACAGCCTGGTTTTGCTCATTGTTGGATGACAGACATTCTGTGCTCATTAATCTTTATCAGCCTACTCACAAGTTACTCTTTCAAGCTTCTCCTATTATTTTCAGTTAGGCAACTGCAATTACATTTCATATGTCTACACACCTCACCCATAACTCAGCTGGTGCCATCTTTATCCAGACTTAGATGCTCATGGGTTCACAGCAACATTACCCACTCAGAGCACAGCATTAACTCTTTAGGACACAGAGCACGTCTCATATATAACTGCTGTTTATGCAGGTTGGATATGAATAATGCACCCAATGTAGACAAGCTACTGACTGAGGCAGTCTCCTTAAAAAAAATAGAAGTAGTCTGACATGAAATTTTTGCAAATTATTCCTTTGCTCAATAAGAATTGCACATCTCTGCATTTGAAGATCAGTATCCCAATGAAATTTGTTGAAAATAATGTGCTAGTTGTAGAAAAACACACAATCTTTACAATAAGGAAGTAGTTTCCTCCAGTTCATCAGTTTTGGCTTGCTTGGGATTTTTTTTTCCTTCAAAATTAGTTTTATGTGCTAACTGATACATCACAACTCCCTGGAGAGGAGAATTACTCTGGTTTTTCAACCCCACAGCTGCTAAGTGGCTAGAGGGATATACAATGCTGAAGATTCATTAGCAGAGATATTTGCTGTTATCTCCCACTTGATCCAAACATGTTTTCATAACAAATCAAGGCTGGAGAAAGCCAGGGTGTAATAAAGTGGACTTCTCTGTTACCTTCCCCCTGTCCTACAGCTGAAACAAGGCTGGGGAACTCATGGCTTACTGAGGGCGGGTCACAAATCAGCATATTTAAACCATGCAATGTGCCTGGAAGGTGACAGATGGCAACTACACACCCTCCAGCTTTATTGACTGTAATTTAGGGATATTGGCTCCTCAGCTTGTAATCAAATATTGCACCAACAAGTCACACATCAATTTGACATCCACTTGACCAGGACTATGAAGGTTTCTCACAAATCACTGTATTTGTACAAAGTTAATAGGATTCATATGGATTATATTGGCTTTAGAGTTCTGAGGCTCTCAAAGTAGCTGCCTGTATTGTAAATGCTGGAAGGAGAATGAATGGGGCTCCCATATCTACAAAAAGGGATTTAAATTATCCTCCACTTAGACAAGGAAGTGTGACCACAACTCTTACCTGTAGGTTTCAATTTCAAGGATGAGTCCTGCTTTCACCTGCAGCAGTTCCTGATAGTCCTTCAGGTAATCCGTGATTGACATGGTCAGGAACTGCTTTTCCTCTTCTAGGGCATCAATGATTCTCTAAACAGAAAGAGTGATTTTTAGTTTTGAATTAACATAAAATATCTGTACACTTGAATGCCTAATAACTTAAAAATTTTAATTAAAAAAAGTATAACCTGGGAGAACAATAAGTATAACCTTTGCTCACTAAAATGCTATAGATGGCACTTTGTTCTGGGGGCTTGGAAGACAGAAATGAAACCTCAAAGGCCCAATTCTGTTTTGTTCACATCACTCTACGCAGTGCAGGGACACTGAAATGCTATTTACAGAGCAAAATCTCACGTTCAGCACTGAACAGGAATTCACAACAGCAGATTTTAGTTTGCATCCCAATAAATGCTCTGTAATACAAACTGGAAAATCAAGGCACTGATAGCCTAGTTTTAACAAATGGAAAATGCATCCTTTATATGCAGCAGGTGCTCAAGTAGCACAGTATAAGCAATAGCACAAAAGTGAAGACACAGCAGGGACTGCTCAGATCAGTTAATGTCAGTGTGATGTGCAAGGTACAACTAAGGTCTAAGACTGTAAAGTGCTGGCACTCTAACATTAATAGTTTTTTTGGGTTTTTTACAGTAAAAGTAAAAAGAAAGCTCTCTGAAGGAAGCTGCCTGTATCTTCATGTACATGTGGGTACAACTCTCTATATAACACGTTAATCTATTTCTTCATTTGCCTTTGCAGCTGTTGTTAAATGATTACACTGAAGTTTTGCTTGACACAACAAATCTTAACTAAAACTCCCTTTTCAGGGCAGAAGGCAAATCCTATCTGGACATCTGAAAAAGGCCCACGAGCCACCCAAGGCTCCTACAGATCCCAGTGGAGGTCCCACCCTGTATGGCCACACAGGCAGAGCCACTGACCTTTAGAGCTCTGAGGTAAGAACCCTGTTCAAGAACTGGCACAATGGAAAATCCCAAGGTGAGAAGGGAAGTACCAGGCCCTGCTTTTGAGAGGGAAAGGCTCTCAAGGAACAATGGCCAGGGAGCTGACAGCACCAGGAGTCAGCTAAAGGAGCAAAGACAACAGAGGGGTCTCTATGGGGCCAACCCTTAAGAGCTCTGATACAAAAATGAAGTGATTCAGGTGTTTCTTGCCTGCCTGATTAAACACAGAGACTAACCTGTACATGTGCATGCATATGTTAAAAAAGAGCTCCACAATGCTGCAGTCCCAGAAAAATCCATACAGGAAATCTATACACTGGACTACAGAGCGTGGGGAGCTCTGAGAGACTGGGGATGTCCAGACCTATCTGAAAACACAGGACCTTCAGCCCCTCAGCCCCAGGTTCTGTAGGCTGGGTAGGAAAAGCCACTTAGATTCTCCCCACTGGATTTGGAGAGCACTCTGCATCCAGGAGTTTGAGTTAATGATTACCATAAGGGGCTACATAACTCAGCCAGCTGTGCAGTAGTTCCAAAGGAATTCATTCCAGCAGGAGCAGACACTGTAGAGATGGCAAGGCAGCCACCCAGCCCTCCCCTCAGTGATGCTTAAACACAAAGCAGAGGACAACTGCTCCCAACTCCTGTTCCCAAGCTTGCCAAAAGGTACACCAACCCCTTTGGCAAAGTCCAGGAGACTACAAACCAACAAGCTCCTTTTGCTAAAGGTAACCTGTGCCATGGCAGGGGTGTTGGCTCCATGCAGGATTGTCCTGGAAAGATTTGTTTCTCAGCCCCATCAATCCCAGCCCCCCAGAGCCCAGGGATGTCCTGCTAGAACCAAGTAATGGAATAGAAACTATTTTCTCCCCCTTCAGATGTTCCTTTCCAGGCAGCAGTGGGAAATTTTAGAAGGGCAGTAGGAAGGAAAGAATTTACTTGGGTTGTCCAAGCTGTACCTGCTGAGGGAATCAAGGGAGGGTTCCAGGGCTCCAGCCCTTTCCATCTGGTACTATTTATTGATCCCAAAACTCATTCAGTGGCTCAGCAGGGGAGGAACCGACACTGCACTTGGCTGGGCAAGAAACTGGTGCACAGAAAAATGCACATGGCATATTGACATTAAACGTTCATTTGACAAGGAATTTTCTTCTTCTCTGGAGCTCACAACACTGATGCAGACACTGATCCCAAGCCCAGTGTGTCCCTAAGAAATACCTGCCTCGTTTCAAACCAGCGGGATGATCCAGGGATGTTTTTACATCCTAAAAATACAGGGCTTTCAAGTCTCCAGGAGCTTTTGCAGACGTTTTTTCATAGCACACAGCTAAAATTATGGAAGTAAGAGACCTACAGAGCCCATCCCTTTAGCACTCAGGCCATGTGAAAATTTTCCAGGCAGTGTATGATTTACAGCTCGCCTGGTTCAGCTAAGTTATAACTCCAAATACTTATTTCTATTTAACATTGCTGAAAGCTTCAGTGAGGATAAGGGCAGTGCAGGAGGCAAAGATGGACATATAAGGCAACTAAATGATATATGGAAAATATGAATAAATCTAATTGCCCTTGCAGCTGCAATGAACAACAATCACTTGACTTTAATCTGCACATACGTATCATTTCTATGTGACATTCTACAATAAATAAGCGTGGAGTAGATGCTCTTTAAAGAGTAGTTTAAAACCCATGCTGAACGTACTTTAACCACTCAAAGAAATGAGTGAAGGGGAAAAAAGCTTTGATCACAACCCAAACTTGAAACAGCTGCTTGTACACATTCCATAATTTCAGTTCCTTGATGTGAGCAAAAGGTTTTGTTTCTCTTGTACCTGAGAAAGGCCTTTCTCACTGGAAACCACACATTTTAAATATAAAACCACTCAGAAGTAATAAACCTTGTGACATCTTTGAATGCACCCCTAGATAATATTTAACTTCTGGTGAAAATGGTAAGACAGCTCACACATTTTCATGTTTTCAAAGCACTGTCTTGTATTACTAAGATTTTAAGGTGTTTTTCCTGTAATATCCAAAGCACACCAAATACCTATGAGAATAAAAGAGAAGTTTGTTATGCTGGTATCAAAATAACAATCCATTTCAGAGCATTGAATCAGGACAATTCAATTGATTTTGATTATCTGACTTGTCCAACAAGTTGCTCCACCTGCTCTTCTGAATAAAACTCCTTAAAAGTACCGCCAGATACAGACACAACTGCTACAAGAAAAGCTTGCTGAGCTGAAAGAGTTAAATAAAAGCCATTCTAACTGGCTTTAGTAAAAACACTTGTACCACGGATAGTGAGCTATCCAAAATGCTCTCTTAAATCTGTATTGAAAGGTTTTCAGTTTGAGCAGTGAGGACTGAAGATTGATGACGCTTTCATTATGGATCCCTGATAACAACACAGACAGCAAGGAGGCCATATTTTGGAAATCAAATTAACTTTAAATATTTGTGGCTTATTTATATAAACTTATACATTTAAAAAAACAAGAGGGGAAAATGAAGAGGTTTTTTCTTCTTGACATTTTCACCCGACTTTGACTGTTGGATAGATTCAATTAATGAGAGATTTACATATGCCACCTTATTCTAAACTTTGGAAATGTTTACGTACGTGATTGGAGGAGTGAATTGTCCTGTCAAAAATGGGGAAAAAAAACTATTTCAAAGTTAAGAGCCTTTGGGATTACTTCTTACATACCTAATGTGCCTCAGTTCACAGCATCTGCAAACTATGCAACTTCCAAACAATCCAGCAGAGCACAAAAAGCAGACACGCTCACAGCCACAGGTCCCAGTCCCTCCCCAGTTGCCAACATCCCCATGATCTACTGGGCTGCTCCAGCAGGGTGTGAATAAAGGGTCTAACAAGGAACAAAAGCCGTGGAGCCCTCGGGGAATGGAGCGAGGGGTGCCTGATCTAATCTGTGCCCTCCACTCCGGGTGTGATGAGCGGATATTTCACTGTTCCGGCAGCTGCTGATCCCTTCCCACGCACATCTCCGGGAGCACAGAAATCCTCGCCAGAGATGCTGTTTAACCACACCAACATCCACCTCCAACAGGTGCCTGTCACCTACAGCCTCCGGGTGTTATTTAAACAAAAAAATTCTCACTGCTCAGTGCCCTTAGCACAGTCTGCCTGCCTTTAAACAACTAAGAGTTTTCTTAACTAGTCTGGGGACCACAAGTTTTCTCTTAAAATTTATTTAACTCTTTCAGCTCAGCAAGCTGTTCTTGTAGCAGTTGTGTCTGTATCTGGCGGTACTTTTAAGGAGTTTTATTCAGAAGAGCAGGTGGAGCAACTTGTTGGACAAGTCAGATAATCAAAATCAATTGAATTGTCCTGATTCAATGCTCTGAAATGGATTGTTATTTTGATACCAGCATAACAAACTTCTCTTTTATTCTCACAAGTATTTGGTGAGCTTTGGATATTACAGGGAAAGCACAAGTTTTCCCCGAGGCTCAAGGGACATAGAAAGGTGTGTAAAACAGGGAGAAAACTCGGGTCATTGCCCTGACTGGGCCAGGCCATCCTCAAGGCCCAGGAGGGATGGGATGGGCCGTGTCCCAGCGCACAGACACTCGGTCCATCTGCTCCCAGGCACTGCTCCTGCCCCGTGTGCTCTGCCAGCCCCAGCAGGAGCCCTGGCAAGCCCCCTGTGCCAGCCCCACGGTTTTGGGCGCCTGCCCTGGGCAGGGAGCACCTGTCACCGGGATGATGTCCCCAGGGTCACTGTCCCCTTCTGGTCCCCTCCCTCCGCACCCAGCAGGGCTCGGCAGCAGAGCGCTCACCTGGCTCACCTGCAGCCCGGGGAAACCCGACAGCAGGAGGCGGGTGGGGTGGGGACCACGCTGAGCCACAGGGACAGCAGAGCAGGTCGTGGGAATGGGCCAGAACCGAAGGGGAGGACCAAAGGAGCCCCAGGGGAGCCCCAACACAGGGACGGGGGAAGGCACAGGGGACACCCCTGGGTACCCACCTGGAACTCCTCGAGGTCAGCGCCGTGCCGGTCCTGCAGGGCCAGCAGCTGCTGCTCCAGGCGGTCCCGCAGCGCGCACAGCTCGCGGCCCTGGCGCTCCAGGTGCTCCAGGTGCTGCCGGCACTGCCGCGCCTCCTCCCGCAGCAGCTCCAGCTCCTCCCGCCCGCGACAAGCCTCCTGCTCCTGCAGCCGCTCCAGCTGCTCCTGGTACCGCAGCAGCGTCTCCCGGCAGCTCTGCCCGAGCAGCGCCGCGTACGTCTCCTCCAGCTGCTCCAGGCTCAGCCCGGCCAGGGGCGGCGGCAGCGCGGCCAGGTCCAGCCGCAGCTCCCGCACCTCCAGCGCCTCCCGCCGCTGCCGCTCCCGCTCCGCCTCCGCCTCCAGCTTCGCGCGGCTCAGCTCCTCCAGCTGCGCCCGCAGCCACAGCAGCTCCTGCTCGGGCACCCGCAGCCCCACCAGCTCCTGCTCGCGCAGCTCCGCCAGCTCCCGCGACAGAAACCGGTTCTCCTCCTCCAGCTCCCGCACGCGCGACACGAACACCCGCAGCCGCGAGTTGAGCTCCTGCAGCTCCCGCTTCTCGTCCCAGCCCTCGGCCCATCCCGCCTCCCAGCGCCGCCACATCGTGCCGGGATGGGGCTCGGCGCCGCGCTGGCCCCGGCGCTGCGGGAGCTGCGGGGACGGAGCCGGGACAGAGCGGGCTGCGGGAACGGCGCGGGACACGCCCACTTGAACGGGACACCCTGTCAAAAATGGGGAACGCCCATCGGAGCGGGACACGCCCGCCGGGAATGGGCCACGCCCATGAGCTGACAGGCCACGCCCATGACGGGACAGGCCACGCCCCCCCGTGCATCTGCTCCTTGGCGCCCCCTGGCGGGATAGAGCGGAGCGGGAACCGGGATGGGATCGGGAGCAAAGTCAGGTTCAAAGGAGCAAAGCCGGGCTCAAGGGAGCAAAACAAGGCTCAAAGGAGAAAAGCTGGGCTCAAGGGAGGAAATCCAGGCTTGGGAACTAGAGCTGGGCTTGGGGAGCAAATCCAAGCTCAAAGGAGCAAATCCAGGCTCAAAGGAGCAAATCCAGGATCAGGGAGCACAGCCAGGCTAAGGGAGCAAAGCCTGATTCGGGGAGAAAAGCGGGCTGAGGGAGCAAGGCCTGGCTCAGCAAGCTGAGTCCCACTTGAGGAGCAAAACCGTGCCATGCTCAGGGCACCGAGTCCCACTGAGGGTACCGAGTCCCACTCAGGGCACCAAGTCCCGCTCAGGAGCGCCCAGCATCGCTCTCACAGCCCCCCAGTGGGCCCAGCATGGCTCTCACAGCCCCCCAGTGGGACCCGGCCCTGCCAAAGCTCATCCTGCACTCCCAGCACAGCCCAGGCTCTGCCCCCCAGGAGGGATTGTTTTCTGTGTCTGTCCAGTCCCCACCTGCTGCTGACACTGCACCGTGGCTGGGCTCAGCTTTGTGCGAAGCTGCTTTTCAGTGGAGCACTTCCAACACTGACCTGGTGTCGCACTCTAAACCTGTGCCCAAGGTTAGATTATCCACCCCTGGGCTCCCTGAGCCCGCTGCTCCCGGCCCCATTCTGCACCATATAAGGGCTGGATCCAGCTGGATCCTTTCATTGACTGTAGCGCAGGAGGAGGCAGCGAAGCATCACACCCTGCATTAGCTACCAAATTAGACAAAAAGACGAGCAGTGACTCATTTCAGCCTTCCTCATCTCCCCAGGCAATTCTTCTCTCCCTCTGCCTCCCAGACACACAGGGTTTGTGTTTCACCCAGTGCTGCAGCACTGGGGGGTTTGCAGGGGTTTGCTGCTTCAGGTGAGGCAGCACAGCTCCCACCTCGGTGTTTGCCCCTCAGGACTGCTCCAAAACAAAGCTCCTGCAGGAAAAGGACTGGGGTTTGGCACCAAACTGGGCACAGGTGTATGGCACCAATCTGCTCTGGGCACTGCACCCCCTTCCTGCCCCGTCTCACCGTCCCCAAAGCCCTCCCACAGCACCACACCCCTGCCCTCAGCAAGGCCAAATTTTGGCTGCCCCTTTGCTCTCTGCTGACTAAGTTTCCTTTTAATCTCCATAAAGCCTCCAGGATTTGAGCCCGGCCAGCACAGATAAATCATTGGCTCTGGCCTAAAAAGCCAGCCAATTTAGCCTTGGCAGATTTGCTCCGTCAGAGGTCACTGAGGAGCCGAGATTTACTAAAGGCACTTGCTTTTTCTTGGCTTTGTGGTCAAAATCAAGTCCCTCAGTGACACTCTAACACCTGCCATTCTTTTATGGGGGAAACCACCATGCTTCTGGGAAGAGGTACATTCCTGTGGTTTACAAGGCTTTTCCTCCCTCTGCTGTCACTGTCACCCTAAAAAGCCCCGAGTGACACTGGCAACCACACAGGGCAGCATCACTCTCAGTGAGCTTTGGGGCTTCACTGGGTGTCCAGCCACATGCCCAGCTCTCATCTCCTTGTCTTTCCTTACTGACAATTTGACTCATTTTTTCTTTAAAGGTTCTTTTTATTTCACCATAGAAAGCAGTCAATACTGAACCTCTGCTTTTAACTCTCTTGAAAAAACATGACAAACCTCTCTGGATGCTGGATGGCTTTCCAGGCAGAGGGATCTGCTTCTCCATCACTTGGATACGTTGATGTCTAACAGTCAATCCTGGACCTGGGTCTGCAACTGAGCAAGAGATTTGTGGGCTAGGACAAGGAATGCCTAAAATGAGCAAAGTTTGGGCATTTCTGAGACAGGTCTTGAAGTTTTGTTCCTGGGCTCCATCTCCAAGTAGGCCACTGGGAATCCCCTGATTGATGTGGTTATATGGACACCCGAAATGCCAGTATGTTGTTGGGAGTCCTTTTCCCTGCAAAAATTAATGAATTTGTTTGCACCTTCAGAAAAAGGGGAAGAAACCTGCTGTGCTCTGCCAAGGGTGGGCAAATAAAAAACTCCCACAGGCCTTTGCTGCCACAGTTATTTCTCCTTCTCTGTGGGGAGAAACATGTTGGGGAGCTTGACAAAAGGCAAAGTGAAGACCTTCAGCACCCCCAAACCAAGTGATGGCATGGAGCATCCCTCTTCCCAAGGCAAATCCCTGGGGCCGTGGGCCACATCCTGCCCGTAGGAATTCAGCTGTAAGGACAGGCAGTACAGCAGAGACCTGGGCAGGGGGGATTCACAATCTCCTTTGCCACTTCAGTGACAGCGGAGCCAAATTGGGTCTCTGTGGTCTCTCCAGCTCCAGCGAAGGTCTCGTGCTTTGGAGAGGCTCCTTGTCAGCATCCTACAAACTACAAAGTGTCACCCTGGTAACTCCTAATCCTGCCTCAGCACAGCCTGTTCCGCTGCTCTCATCTGCGGAGTTTAAAGGATGAAGCTGTCACTGGGGAAATGTTCTGGTTCCGACAGCCCTGACACGGATTGACGCAAGGAAAACAGAGTTCATTAAAGTGCTGCAAGAGGCTGTGATTGCTGCTCATGTGGGAGTTTCAGGCCACTTGTTTGTTTACAGACCAGTGTAGGAATCTTCCCCCCACACCCCGTGGTGGGTGGGAAGGGGTGTGAAGTGCAGTCTTTCCCATCCTCACCTTTTGGCTTTCATGGTCACCCTGCATTTATAAGAGGCAATAAAACAAACACCTGCCATTTGCTGCTTAATGAGTCCCAAAAAGCTGGACTTCAGCTCTCTGCATCTCCTTTCCTGGGCTCTACAAAGCCTGGAGACCCTCAAAAACTGGCTAAGATATCCCCAGGACAGGGAATGTTTTCTGCAGGCTGGAGCTGAGGCTTCTCTCTCTGCTTCCAGACCGGGGGGATGCTCTGCCACTCCCACAATCCCTGCAGCATCTCCTCTGTCCTCCCTGACTTCATGGGGAGTTTCACAGCTTATGGATTTCTTCTTTCTTCTAGGAAGATCGATTTCCTATCTGCCATCCCATCATGTTTGCACCCCTTCTGGATAAATCCTTGCAGAGACACAAGCTAGAAGCAGGAGTGTGTCTGCAGAGCTGTTTGTGCATCCCCACAAGCCACAGCCCCCCAAACCACCTCCCTCCTGTGACCTTCAGATGTTCGAGGCACGGGCAGTGACCTGGTCCTCTCTCCAAGAGGCCTCTGAAAACAGGAGCCTTACTTGACGTAGTCCAGGAGTGCCTTTTTTTAGAAGCTCCCTCGGAAATATTGGTTCCAAAGAACCAAAGGTTCTGATTAAAGTATTTTGTTGCCTCTTTCAAGGTGATTTTCCTCCCTTGTGAGCTCCTGTCTGCGGTTTTTCTGAGCCCTTGCAGAAGTTGGTGGCCACCTCTAGATGGTGTGTTTTACTCAGGAGAACTTGGTGCCTGGCCCTTTACGTAACTTGTGCTCCCTGTCTGAGGTTGCAAACCCTCTCCAACCAAACCACACAGATTTTAGTATTTCCTTGTTTTCTTAACTTGAGAATCTGGCTGCAGTAACGCAAAACTAATAAAAATATATTCCTTAGATACTGAAAAAAGGTGTATTATATGGCATATTTGGCTGACCCTGTGAGGTATCTACTATGGGGTGTTTCTACTGCATAGCTGATGGCTTTGCCTGTCTTCTGGGCTCATTACTGAGCTAATTAAACTAAAACAATTGAATTTTTTTCAGACACAACACTCTGTTCTTGTACTTGAACATAAAGAAAGAGGGAAGGAACAAAGATGGGCAATACCACAAGGCTAAAATGATGGTGGGGTTGCAATAATTTCATCCACAGTATTTATCCTTCTTTACTCTGGACAGCATTTCCCTGCTTGAAGGACCAACACAAGAAAGTTCAACCCCTCCAGCTTTGGTCACCTTAGAAATGCAATGAGGAGGACACAGAGAACTAATATCACTAGCTCAGGGCTGGGGATAAGGGCCATTTGGTTTTGCTGTGGGATTTTAATTATTTTTATTTTATTTTTAAGAAATTGAAAGAACACGTAATTGTCTTCACTGGTCATGGGTTTAGGAATGGAACAGTTCAATTATCCAGGAGCAGAAAAGACACCAACCATCTTGCACCGTCCAGCTGCAATGTCCAGAAAGTAATCAAAACAGAATAAATGATAAAAAAAAGAAATTAGATCCAAAAAATCTGCTGGTCTTTCATAGGCTAAAATGATCTTCCTAACACAGGTAAGGAAATTGCTTGTGCCATCTTCAATGGGTCCAAGATTTTGTCCATGATTTCTAACCTGAAATTGCTGCTTTTAGAAGCTTATAAAAAAGGCCTTGTATGGAATCGACTCTTCTAGTGCATTATGAGTAATATCTACTGCTCCTATTTTACATCTCAGCTCAGAGACAGAACTCCCCTGTAAATAAGGGTTATTTCCACTAAAAGGCTATTAGGAAGTTATCTTTGATGCCGAGACTCCAGCCTCAGCTCCCAGGCACAAAGGAACACTTGAGGGCATAAATAGCTTTGTTACCCTGTTTTCTGCAGGAGCAGCCCAGGGAGGAGAGGACACAACCTGGGCTGCTTTGCTGCTGCCTGTGACATTCCAGCTCCCCCAGCAGGGCCCTGACAAAAGGCCACCTTTCATGTGCTTATGGCAGGGTGTTGCCACAGGGTTTCACTTATTTTTTATGAGCAGATTATCCCTCTGGATAGCCCATAAATGCCACCAGAAGCACCTCTCTGGTCCCTCTCGGGTTCTGTTTGATGTGACCGGGCTGAACAGCCTCATGGTCCTGACCTGGTGTTCTCCTTCACTGGTTTCAGATGCCGGAGGTGGGAGCTGAGATTCGTTCTTACATCATTTGAGTTTGTTCTTTTTTTCTGATTTGTATCCCCGTTTTGGCATGGATGACAGATGGACGTTCCTTGCTGCAATGCAGGAGCCATGGGGAAAAGGCAGCCCTCAGAGCCTTCTTGGAGGATGTCTTTGTCTGCCTCCCACTTCTTCTTGGCCTCCTGCTCTTCTTCAACCTCCCACTGCTTCCAGCCTCCCCTATATTTGCAGTCCTGTCCACCCTCTTTGGGACCACAACCCCTCCTGGTCCCCAACCCTTTTGCAGCTCCCACCGTCTTCAGACCTCACGCTATTTTTTGGCATCCAACTCATCTTTGGCCTCCCAGCCTTCCACTTCACATTCAGCCTCTTACCCCTTTTCTGCATCCCGTCTCTTCCTAAACTCCCACCCCCCCTTTTTGGCCTGACATCCCCTTTTCTGGCTGGCCACTCCCTCCCACCCCTCTTTGACCCTCCCATCCTTTCTGAACCTTCCTCCCCATCCAGAACTGCAATCCTGTTTTCCATTTGCTACCTTTTTTTCTGCCTGTAGCCCTGTGTTCAGCCTGGCACCCTTACTGTCATCCTTTCACCCCTTTTTAGCTTTCTACACAGTTTTGGCCTCTAACCCTCCCCTGTCCTCCCATCCCCATTTTGGCTGCCCATTTTGGGGGTTGTTGAAGGTCAGCACTGCATCTGGGCTGTTTTAGATTCTGGAAAACACACACCTGAGAGGCTGTTGATCACATTTTTTAACAGCAGGTTGTTTGCAAGGAAGCTGCTGAGAGCGTTTGCACTCGGAATTTAATCAGTCCCAAAATATTCAGAGGAGCCTCAGCAACAGCGCTGCTCTTCTTGTCTGTCAGCCGGGTGTCTGTGCAGGGAGAAGTGGCAGATCTGCTCACATACACACCCCACCTCTGACTTTAGCTCTGTCATCCTGTTTTCCTGGCTCCCCACAATGCTTTGGCCATGGCTGGGTATCAGCTGCAGTGGTTATTGGAGGTTAAAAGCCCTCTTGCTCTTGGGAAAGGGTGGTTCCTCCTGTGAAGGTGTTCCTATCTCACCTGGAGCAGTGGCACAGGGCCAGGAGAGCCTGGGGAGGGCAGCTCAAAGGGGCCAGGCTGGGCTCTCATCTCCTCTTAGCCTTGGGTTAAACCTTCAAAATGGATGTTTTCAGTCCACATGTAGATGCAACACCTTCTTCCCCAGATTCTCCACACCCCATTCCACCCTCTGTATCGTTCTGGTTGGAAATAGATTGGCTGTTTTTACATAGAAGACATATTTTGAGGTTCTTCATGCACAAAGAAATGCATTTCCCAAGCCATGAAATTACTGTCAGTGTTCTATAAAGCTGTGGTGGAACAGACCTCCTCAGATCTACCCCAGTTTCACCTCAAACTTGTGCAAACTTCTAGAAATTAGATTTGCAGGGCAGATCTTACCACTCCTCCTCCCATGCTTACCCATTTTGACAGTCAGCTAAGGGGGGTGGGTTTAATTTGTAATTCCAGCCACGCTGACCATTAACCCTGGATCCTCATTTAGGACAATATTTAACCACAAGCTTAAAAAGCCTCGAAAGGAGTCATTTTTATAAATGATTATCTGAGCCATTTTTCCCACTCAAGGCCTTGAGGGTTAACAACAGGAACATCTGCAAGGCACTTATGGTGGCAATCAATCCCAAAACACAAATCACTCAATAATTTACAACAGACCCCCACCATTAAGTTGTGCTGTGCTATTTTCACTTTTCTCAGTGCTTATTATGCTGTTACACTGATTTCTAATAATCTCTCTGGCCTTTTAATTTGCTTACTGGTGCTCTTCAGTAAAGCTCTGGTTTGGTACTGGAGAGTTGGTGAACCAGGCTGGACCTACCGTTTTAATTATTCCAGTTCACTGGATGAAACAAATCTGAATTAGGAAGTAACATTTAGCCCTGTCAGTGATGAATTCTTGTCATTCAGAGGAACAAACATGTGCAGTTATTTTGCCTTTTCAGGGTTCAGAGCTCCAGTCCAAATTTTAAGTTTTGCCCTGGAACCATTTCCTCCCGTCTGAGGTCTGTCCCAGAGAGAAAAGTCACCTGGTCCTCGTGTCACCTTTGCCAGCAAGGCTGGAGCACAGGTAGATTCAGGATCAAAATGATGATCACCTGGTTCCTGCTCTGGGATCTTTTATAACACCAAAGCTCTCAACACACCTGTGCCCTCGAAACAGCCTCAGCTCGGGGGCTGCAACCCCAAAATCTCAGCCCTGCCTGCAGGGGATGTGAGGACAGGCAGAAAGGGAAGAGGCACAAGAACATTGTGCTTTTTGGGTATAGATGCAGTTACAGCCTGAGGGCTTCTGCATCCTTAGTCATGCAGCAGAGGTGGCTTGTGCAGGGAATTTGGTGCCTGTATTTCCCTGTGTTGGGGTTCTGTCAGGTTCTCCTTGCCAGACAAAGCCCAAACGGGAGAGGTGTGGGGGCAAAGCCCTGGGACAGCCTGCGAGGTGGGGCCAGGGGTTTGGCAGATGGCTCTTGTTATCTCTGGGTGGGAGCAGAGGTGGGAAGGGCTGGGATGAGCTGAGCGAACGAGGTCGTTGGGGATGTGGGGCAGCACCAGGAGGGTTTTACAGCCCAGCCGGGGGGGTGTGCAGCTCCACAGCCTCACCTGGCCTTGTTCTTACACACTAAGGAGCTTCGTGACCATTTGCCAAGGCAGTCAGATTGGGCGCCTGCTCGGGAGGGTTCAGTGATTTGGTTTTTAGACACCCTTGGCAAGAGAGTTACACAAACAGGTCCCTCAGGAGGAAGGTGTTTCCTCAGCCAGCCCTCCCTTTGCCCTCCCTCTGCTCCCCTGGCACTGGGGAGGGCTGGGCTGCTCCAGGCAGGGATGCGCTGCAGTCCCCATGGAAACACTTGGGAGAGTTTCCTGTGTGGAGCATCGCTGAGCTGCGTTCTGCCTTCCTCTTCGCTTCCATCGGGAGGGCTGCAGAGCTTTAACGCCTTCGTGTTTGAGAAGCACTTTGAGGTGCTTGAGGAAGGTGCTCCAGAGGAGCCAAGTGCTCTCCCTCGGATTAACCGTGCCTGCTTTGCCCTGCAGGGGCTGGGAGTGCTGGCTGGGGCAGGATGAAAGAGCCAGGTCGTTCTGTCCCCACGGACTCCTGGAGAGCTCTTTGCAGTCACCTGGACACGGAGGGAAGGCTGGGCAGAGCTTCCAGCACTGCAGGCAGGCAGGGAGCACATTCCGGGGGCTCCACAGCCTGAGGGAATCATCAGGAGATGTGGGACCACAGGGTGCAGACAGAGGGACAGCCTGAGGGAATCATCAGGAGATGTGGGACCACAGCGTGCAGACAGAGGGACAGCTCGGGGCAGGCAGTGGCAATGGGGATGCTGGCTCGGGTGTGAGGGGCACCCCAAAGCTCTGTTGGGACACAACACACCCTTTCCTGCTGATAAAGTGCTCAGTTCAGGGGAGCACATGGGGCAGTTTGAGGCCAGCTCTGGTCCCACCCAGAGTGTGCTGCATCCCCGTGCTGTGCCAGGGGGAAAACACACTTACCTGGGACTCGGGAATGTAACGGGCTACAGCCTAAGGGATTTTGCATTTCTATTCCCCACCAAGGGCCTCAGCAGCTTTCGGGTACCTGCTGCCCTTCAGGCCCACCTGGCCCCTTGCTAAATGCATCTGAACTTGGCAATCGCTGCACAGCTCTGGCCACTTGTGCATCCATGGGTTGGGCTCGGGTTCCCCCATCCCTCGCTAGGGATCACCTGCATTCCGTAGGGTGAGTGCCCTGCAAAATCCTCTCCAGTTTCTGGGAGACCTTCCCAGCCCTGGAAGAAGAGTCTGCTGAGGGTTCCTAAGGACCCTGCCAAGGACTATTTAGTCTGGGCTGGCCTTTGCCTCCTGTCTTCCAACTCTGGTTGTTTTTTGTGAGGGGGGTGTTGGAGTTTTTTAGGTTTTGTTGATGTTGGTTTGGGGGGCGGGGGGTTGTGAGGGTTTTTTTATTATGTTTTTCTTTTCTTTTTAGTTAATTGTGTTTTCTCAGGAAGTAACAAATAATAAACACAAGCTGAATGTGCACTGCCTGCCTTGTTATGGGTACAGTGAGCCAGGACCACATCGCCCCATCTCTTGGAATAACAATTACAAAACCCAGCCATAAACTGTTTAACATGTAAGACAAATTGTTTTCCATAGATGCTTTCTCCATCCCGTTCAGTGTGAATAGCTGAAAACAAACCATACCAAAAAAAATGAAGGGATCTCTTTGCATCTCTGTCAGGTCCTCACCTGCCAGGATGCCCAAACCCTGGGACACAAGGAGGGTGAGTGCAGCCAGGAGGGGCCCTTTCTGTCACAGCAGGCTTTGGTCAGCTTGAGCCACCCCAAGGGACACCCTCACTTCATTCTCCTCTTCCCTGGAGGTGCCCTGTCCCCATCCAGCCCCTCCTGGCCCTCTCTGGTGCCCTCTGCTCCCGCTGCCCGTCCTGCCTCAGTTCCCCTTCCTCCTCCCATCCATCGTCTCGCTGCCTTGGCTGTGATTCATTAATGCTTCAGAGACACCAGGCTGGATGGAAAAAACCCAACCAAACACCAGGTTGTGCTGCTCTGTACATTTTCTATAGTGACTCACGAGGCCGACCAGGTAACTCCCCTTCCCTCTCACTTAGTCACTCTCTCCCTCCCGGATGGGCTTGTCTGACTCCTCACTTCACTTATTACTGTCACTCTGTTTTCCGTGCTCTTCCCAGCCCATTGCTCTGCCTTGGAGCTGCAGGATGGGAAGTTCTCCCTCGCTGACCTGTGGCCCGCAGTGAGGAGCAGAGGAAAACACTGACTGCACCAACTTTGCCTATGGAGAGCCCATACAGCAGCACTGCCTGCCCGCCTGGGCCACGCACAAATTACTTTGTCATTGTGGTGAAACAAATAAGGCTTCGTTCTCATTACCATCCTGATGGGAGTAAACAAGTTTATTTACACTTGAGCACTGCCGAAGAATAAAGTCATAGAGAAAAGTTCAGGGTAGGTGGCCTGTCTTTGTCATTAGGGCCAGCTTTTACAAAATCCCTGCCCGCTCGGCCAGACAGGCTGCTATTCAGGCAGGCCCGGGTTAATGAAAGTACGGTGTGTGCTTGTTAAAAGGAGGACTACAACACTTGTAATCATGGGTGGTCACATTTTTATTTAATGATACGTATCTTTCCTTTCTCCAGCCTCCGCTCGTAACCCTTTGCCTCCCACTCACCCGTCCTTCTGCAATGACTAATTATGAGTCGCCAACTCAAATCTGGTGCAAGGGCCACGACGAGCTAAACCCACTTAACGAGTGATTTTTATTTTAAAACAATCTTTTCATTACCAGCCCTGAGATTCTGACAGGGGAAAAAGCCCTCAAAGCATGAGGGGCCCCACATGTGTAATTACTGGAGCTGAGATAATAATAAAAGGACAACTGCAAACAAACTCTGGGGAAGAAAGGGCTGCAAAACAGAACTGCTTCCTCTCTTTCAAGGCCTCCGTGTGGCCCCGGTGATAAATCTGTTGGGACAAGGATACTTCAAAGCCAGAGGTCGAACTCTGCTCTCACTCGTGCAAGTCTTACAATTTGTGTCAATGGAGTTTCACTCAGGCAGGAGGCTCAGACCTGCTGTTCTGCTCTCACGAATGCAGTGAAAGCCCAAGCCTGCCAGGATGGGGAAAAATATCTATTTATCTCTGACATGACCTTGCTGAAGTGCTGGGTACAATCAAGCTACACTAAAAACCCTCCCAACGTCTCCCAGCTTTCCTGCTATGTCTAATGACTAACCAGTCTGAAGTGCCTGTGCTTGGGTTGAGGAGAAGTTCAAGCTCAAATATGTTCTTTTTGCATCTGCCGAGTGTATTAACGAGCTGCCTGGAAGGATGTGCTCACACAAAGGCAGCACTCGCCAGTATTCTCACCTGCCTCTTGCAGGCTGGCTCCTCTTCCTGTGCTCATGCAGGGGAAGTTTGTCTGTCTACCAGCACTTCTCTCTCCCCATAGTCTCTCTTGAACTTCACAGTCATTTTTTACAGAGGAGCAGAGATGTGAAGGCACCAAGTGTGCCCAAGGTTTAGAAAACCCACAGCTCTGTGAGAAGCTGATGCTCAGGTACCTGTGAATTGTCACCTGTCACTTGGGTATCTTATTCACCAACATTTTCCAATGGCACTTTTGAATCTAAAAACTCAAATTACGGGCCAGTTTTGGGAATGGGGAAGGGTCACTACTCATTTACACTTTGCATCTGCTGGTCACCCCCATCTGTTTAGGACAGGGAGAGTAAAATGCTTAAGGCAAAATGTGCAATGATGTTACTTAGCTACAATCCATCTCTTGGTTTCTTTACCAGGATGGGAACGACCTTCTCACCCTGGTTCTTGGCCTACGTGGGTTTCCTCACCCAGGAGGGGCCGAAAACATCTGTCCCCCTATCCCCATCCGAGGCCCCAGGGCAGCACTGGAGCAGGAAGAGCTGCCACTGACACAGAGAGGAGAAGGAACGTGTCCCTGCCTGCCCCAGTGCTCCCAGCACTCTCCGGCCCTCTTTTAACCTCCATTTCAAGGCATATTTGTTATTCCAGAGGAAACAGCCGGTTGACTCCATGAGTTATGGTGAGAGGGTGAACGATGGACTTCCCAAGTGGGGGCAGCCTGAGCCTCTGCATGTTTCAGGCTCAGCAAGGAAAGCTCAGGTAGCTAAAGGTGCAATCCAGTGGTGTTGTCACAAGACTGGGGTCACAAGAGATTGACTTCAACACAGCTCCCATTGCTTTCTAAAACTCCTGGGAACAGTGGTGGTGAGGAACGTCTCCAGGGGGTTTGGTAGGACAGTGAAGTTGTCCCTGTGTTCCCCTGGCTGAGTGTGGGTGCCAAGGAGGGGTGGGAATACTGCCCAGGGACCTGCACAGCAGCTCCTCTCTGCACTCCTCATCCCCATTGTGCACGTCCAAACCTGGGGGTGAAGGCACACGTGTCAGCCAGGGGGAAATTCAGCAGAAATACAGACAGCAGGGAGAAGGAAAGCACTGCTGGGGCTGCAGGTGGCAAACAGGGCAGTGTGGCCTCTGAAGCAGAGCAGGCAGATATATTTATTAAATAAATATGCTGAGATAACAGGCAATGCTGAAACAATGTGCATTATCAATACTCGTGGCTTGAAAATCATTAACCTCCCCAAGTGCTGTACCCATATTGGTGAGCTGCTCTCCCTGGTGGGAGGCAAACTGGGGTCCAGAGGGTGAAAGACCCCATTTCCTGATGATGTCTCTCAATTTGGGAGCCTGATACGAGCCCCTCTAAACTAAAGGGGATGCTTTGAAAAAAGAAGATGAGAATGAGGGGGGTTTAATGCAGATGGACAGGAGCTGTGTCTCTGTGTATGCAGCAGGGATTAATTCTGGTGAAGAAAATTCAAAGTGAGTGGCAGAAACAAACCCAAGCAGGGAACCAGGAATAGCCAAGGCCAGGCTGGATGGGGCTCTGGGCACTCTGGGCTAGTGGAAGGTGTTCCTGTCCATGGCAGGGAGGGTGGAACGAGGTGGAACTTTAAGGCCCCTTCCAACCCAATCCATTCTGTGATTCTATGCTTCTATGATTCCAAGGCTTCCCCTGAGCTCTGCAGTTAATATAGGCATTTCTGGATGTTTTCCTTCACATTTTCCTCTTTTTTCCTGCCCTTTTCCCCGTCATTTCCAGAAGGTATCGCTGGTGGTGCGGGGGTTAATGAACGCTCACACCTTGCTGCAGCGAGGCAAAAACTTCTGAGTCTTCATGTTGTCAGGAAGGTGTTGCTGAGCTTACGCTGCATGAAATATCCCAGAGCTCCTGCAAACTGTGGGATTTAAATTCACAGGCTATAATTACAGAGTCTCCGGCACCCTCCCACACTTCGCAATGCCTTCACAAGCGGGAGCAGCAGGAACACCTGTCCCGGGCTCCTGTGGGCTTGTAGGTCCCTGCCCGCAGCCAGGCAGGGCTTGCTCCCTGGCACGGCGCTCCCACAAAGCCTCCTGCCACTCTGGGATGGCAGGGTGGGAGCCTGGATTCTCCTGGGTGCATTTAGGAAACAAGCCCAAAGCAGAGGCAGAGCGGTCATGTTTGCAAACAGGTGCCCTCAGCCAGGTTAATTCGATGGCATCCTATAGTCAGCTTGGTGACAGGCTTGAACACAAGGTTTGGAGGACTTGGGGAAGCAAGGGAATGGAAACATCTTTCCTGGGGTTGCTCCTGACCCAGGGAGCCACAGCTGTGAACCCCAGCAATGCCCCCGAGGCTCTTGGGGCTCCCCCACATCAGCATCAGCACAGCAGACCTGGTACTAAACTGGTTCCCAGGGGGCCAGTCCTGGCCTTGGGTGTTGTGGTGTAAATCAGGTGCACGTAGAAGGGGCAGGTTCACTGTGGGGTGAGCGAGTGGTTAAATTGGTATAAAATTCCCAGTTCCCAAAGGTGCCATCTCAGGGTGCTCTGAGCCCTTGTCAGGCCAGTACTGCTGGAGGAGAGGGTCTCCTCTGTGCCCAGAGGAGCATCTCCTGTGCCCCAGCAGGGGTTTGGGTGGCAGGCAGGGTCTCGGAGGCTCTGGGGACAGGCAGAGAGTGCTGTGAGGTTCACCAGGGCCAGGCTGGCTGTTTTGCAGTGTGGATCCACCACAGCAGGAGCAGGTTCCCCCCACAGCTCCCAGCAGGGTCTCCTCGGTGTGTTGTTGTGGAGCTGGTTGGGAGCTGATGTCATGAGCAGCTCTGCCCGGACTGGCACGGGCAGGCTTTGCACAGAGGTGGTTCTCTCTGCCTCCGAGGCACTTTTTGGAGAGCCCTTCCACAGCATCCTCCTCTCCCTGCCCCCACAGCCCAGCAGCAAGGCAAGGAGGAGGAGAGCTTCCCAGGGCCACCTCAGGGATGTGGCTACAGCCTTCCCCAGCAAACCCTCCTGCCAAGGGGGTACATGGAGAGGCTGGAGCTGTCAAAGATATCCTCAGCCCCAGCCAAAATGCAGCAGCACAGCACGCGTGATGGTGGAGCCTCGGGTTGTGTGGGGACAGGAACACCTCCCTCGTGTGGGGTAAGTGCACTCACGCTGAGAAAGCTCCTCGGTTCCTTCTCTCTCTCTGTCCTTATGTGCTGGATTATTTTTTTTCCTGTGGTGATGTTTATCTCACCCCATGGTGAAAGGGGAGAGTATTTCTCATATAATGAGTTTGAGAGTTATTATTGGGTCCTCTTTTACAGCAGAAGGTGTTTAGCACCTTACAGCAATGCCTGCCCTTGTATTTGTGTTTGCCTTCCCCCTCCACCCCTTATCCCCTGCTACAACCCACCCCGCAGGGCCCCCATGCCCAGGATGAGCCTGTTGCTCCTCAGCCTTCATCCCACCTCTGCCCACAGCCATCAGCTCTCCCACCCCTTGGCTGTGTTAGCAACAAGTCCTGGAGCTGCAGGGAGAACTTGCACAGCCCCTCTGTCACCAGTCTGCCCAAACATCCTCTGCAGAGGTGACCTGGAGCCTCCTCAGTGGGACCAAGGGCCCTCTGTGGCCTCTGCTCCAGGCTCTCCTGGTGGGACACGTGCTGGGTCATCCCTTGGCCAACTGCTCCTGCTCAGGCTGGGCTGGTGTGACCCTGCCTGAACTTCCCACCACTTGTGCCTCTGACTCCTCTCTGCCTGGATTTGGGCTGACATCGAACACCCCAAACACCACTCTCATTTACTGGCACCCATTATCACTGAGGCTGTTGCTTTATTAGCCCCGACCAGTTGCTGCTCTGTGGTTTCACTCGGGGGTGACTGATGCAGACCCTGATAAAGGGCACCTGATATCACTGCAAATAGCTGGTGTAAACTTAGCAGCCAGTCCTGTGACACATCATGTGGGCAAATTAATAAACCCCTTCCCAATAAATTCAGTGTGTGTCCTGTAATCCCCCTTCAAGGGCATCTCTTATGTCAACATCACTAAGTTAGCTACTCTGCTCCTCTGGGAATGCAGCACCGGGCACTTTTCGGGTCAGAGGGATTCCCCCTCGTGCCGCCGTGGCCACGGGACAGCAGCTCTGACCACTGTGGGAGTCAGGGTTGTCTGGCAATGCTGGGTAGCTCAGAGTCAGGGGTCTGACTCCTGCAGGGCAAGAGTGCTGCATTGCTGGGCTGGGACCCCAGCAGAGGGTGGGACATTGGGGTCCCCACCCACCAACAGGGTGCCTGGGGGGAATGACTCACTGGGACCACTGGCTGCCCATGCCCAGGGCTGAGGTTCCAACCCTCAGAGCTCCTGTGCTGCCCCTGGTGTGGCACGAGACCCTCAGTGTCCCCAAGTACTCTGGGTTTTCCAGCAGGATCCCTGCATGGCCCGGGCTCTGCTGCTGTAAGAGGGTGACTCCAGCCCCACCACACTGTCCAGGGTGTGCTCTGAGCAGCCTGTGCCTCAGCTGGGCTTTGCTGTGGGAGTAACATGCAGCTCTGTGTGTGCTGGAGCCATGGGCATCCCTCCATGCCACACATCAGACACACTTCCCCTCCAAAAAGGGCTCATTCTGTCCCCAGACTCCACTGGGATCAACGTGTTGTGGCTCCTCCAGTGAACTATTTCAGTGATCATTCTGCCTTTGCCCGAACAGAAAAGGAACCAGAGTGATATGAAAAGGGCATTTGGTTTTCGGAGTCCCTTCTGAGGAATCAAAGCATTTAAAGGAGGGTTCAGACCTCGCTTGGCTCCACGTTTCTCCCAGGCCCCAGACAGTGTTTGTCCCACTGTTCCAAACCACTGTCATGTCCACCACGCAGCACCAGGGCAGAGGGGGAGCCCCTCGTGAGCCCAGGGCCACCCATGGAGCCTCTGCCTGCGTCACACTCGCTCCAGAGGGCCGGCTCCAGCCATGGGTGTCCCATCCGAGGTCCTTCAGGGGCCGCTCTGAGGTCCAAGGCTCCGTGCAGAGCCCCCTGTGCTGTGTGGGGTGACCCCTCAGTCCTGTTTACTCTCCTTCTGCAACCACACGGCCCCTGGTAATCCTCCCGTGCACACTCCACTGGCTCCTCTGCATTGTTCCCCAGCGGATTTTTATTTGAAGGGTTTCATTAAATTATCTCACAACATCAGTTGGTACACAACTACAAATTAATTTAGTCAGTTTGCATTTTGGCTGACCTAATATTCATTATATTCCAGTCAAGTGGATGTGTTTGCTATTTGACGGGTTGTTTCACGATTAGATACGTGGTCCAAAGTACTGTACTTAGAACTAGAGGTAATATTTACAGACACTCCACGCAAATACTGCAATTACCTGATTAATTATAGCCCTTCTATTTGGTTCTGCAGATCACACACTTATCCCTCCCTTCTCCCCCCTTCCCCCCAGTGCCATATTTGTGTATAGCAGATGGGAATAGTCTTTAGATCTATACAAAGCCAAACTGGCTGTTTTTTAAAGCCTAAACACTGTGTGGTCACTCCGAGCATCCCTGTCCCCAGTGCTGTGCTCGCCTGCAGTGCTTTGTTATGGCTGGGCTGCATGGAGCATTACCAGCGCTGCATTTTAATAACAACCTCAGTCCAGGAGGCTGGAAATGGGAATCTAAACATAGCCCTGAAGAAGGATGAAAAAGGAAGTCAAGAGGGACTTGGAAATGGTGTTAAACGTGCGGGAGGGCTGTAACTGCAGCTCCTTTGAACCGCAGAAATAAACATGCTCTGGGGATAGACAGACAGACAGACAGACAGATGTACCAGGGGCTGGTACTGCTGTACAGCACTTCTCATCCTGGGATCAAAAACACTTTAAAGGCTCTGTGCAACTGAGCAAAATGCCACCTGCCCCTGCAGCAAAATGCAGGTGCTGGTCACCCCAGCTGGTGCCCCCGCCCCACAGAGTGGCCAGCACTGGGCACATCCCCACTCCAGGAAATCCCTGGGCAGCTCCACAGCTGAAAGTGCTCCTCATTCCCCACCCTCTCTCCCTGGAGTGTGGGACACCAGGGCAGGGCACAGCACACAATGTGTGCCCACATTTCTGCACATGGCAGAGCCACGGCACCTCTGCCCACCTGAAGAGAAGGATGTGTGTGATGGGAAGGGCTGGAGGGCTGGAAACTGCAGCCAGCTTGGTGGCAACGGCTTAGGAGACCTCCACATGAGAAAGGAAGCAATGGGAAGAAGCACGTGAGCTCGAAGTGGCTCCATCACCCCACTCGTTCTTTTTGTCTTACCTGTGTAGGATCATCCTCCTACTTCATCCTCCCCTGGCCCACCTGGGGCCTGGGCACCACCAGCCTCTACTCCTTCTCACCTGCTTGCAGGTACAACTCTTCCCTGTTCTCTCTTCCCAAGCTTCCTGCCCCCTGCCAGCAGGATTCCCAGGAGCTTCCTTTTGTGCCTAAGCACCTTGCAGTCAGGGACCCTACAGCAATGCAGGCTCTTTATCTGCCTGCCAAACCCATCAATGAGCAGATCTCCAAGGTGAAATAAAACCATGCATTACAAATGAAATGCTCTGTTGCTCTCCTTTGCCTCCTGCCATCACCGGAGATCTTTGTGGTTAGTCTGCTAGACAGCTCTTCCCTACTAATTAACATTTAAAAGTCTTCCTCTCTCACCCTGCCACCGTGACACAGGGGCTGCTATCGCCCAGGTTGTTCCTTGAAATAATTCATCACTTGGGAAACATCAGAGGCTCATTGTAATCCCACAGACCTGGCCTAAGACCAAATCTGTCCTCCTGCATCCCATGCAGCAGTCTCTGCAAAGGCTGGCTCAGGATGTCAAGCAGATTTAATTCTCAGAAAACACCTTTCCAAACTGTGTGTGTCTGATTTTACAAGCAGGATTTTGTTTTTCGAGTCAGTAAATAGTCTGAGCAAAGAAAACACTCTGTTGTGTGCGTGACCTGTGAAATATCACTGAATATATCTGTGTTTCCACTTCCCTGTTGCAATTCCACCCTTTCTTTAGAGCTGGAGAGAGCTATTGCCCTTTACTTTGCATATTTGCAGTGCTTAGTACAAGGGCCTAATTCCTCAAAGCTTTTTTTTTCTTGTCCTGTAAAACGCATAAAATACAATCCACTTCCAGCCACGGCTTCCCATGAGGGAGCAGAATAACCTGGGGGGCAAAGGGGCTTGCTGAGTGCCCCTTTGGATGGGTCTGTGGTGCTGCTGTCACCTCTTGGTGTGCATTGCCACCCTGCCCTCGTGTCCCCTGGGCACCCACACCAGAGGGGTGATGCTCACCCTGTGCCCATCCTGGTGACAAACCTCCACCATCAGGGCCAGCCCGACATCTCCAGCTCACCTCCCTCACCCTCAGGGTCTCAGACCATGCTGACAGACGCTCCCATTCCCTCTGTTCATGGCCCCTTGCAGCAGCAATGAACTCTGGAGGTCTGAACACTTTTGGTCCTGCCTTTTTCTTTTCCTCCAAGGGATATTCCTACTGCCAGATGGAGAGCAGGTTGGTTTTCAGTGTACCCCAGCCACCACCCACCAAACCCTCCTGCCATGGAGCTGGTTGTGCTCAGGCTTTCTGCAAACACCTCAGACCTGTGGCTCGTGTAGTCAGGGGGCAAAGCAACAGAGAGCATGTACTCAGCACTGGCTCAGCCTCAGGAGGTGGAGGAAAGGTATTAAATCAATGCCTGTCAATGTCTCTGGTCTAAACCAGCAGCTCCCAAACCTGCTGTGCCCAGGGACTATTGACACAACAGCAGGAGCACTCTGGGCTTTGCTGCAGCCATTGCACATCCATTGATCTTCCACGGGACGTGGAGTTGGGATCTGGAGGCAGGACCACGTTGGTTCTGAAGGAGCAGAGTGTCTGTGCCAGTGATAGGGAATTGTCACCTCAGGAGCAGGCATGGAAGTGAAGTCTTACTCTTGTTGGTATTTTTCAGTCTGGTTTTGGTCTTGCAGTGCTGACCTACAGCAAGGCCCCCCTTGGAGACTATTGGAAATAAGCTCATGAACAGAGCAGTACCCTCTGGGAATGCCCACCTGGCTCTGCTCAGGCACAGCAGGTCCCATGGCTGCTCTCACAGGATGTGTTCCTTGGACCAACATCCCTCTCTGAGAAGCAGGATGTGCTGTACCAGAGCAATAATCCAGAATGTCCCACTAGGACCTGCCTCTTGCTCTCCACAGCACACTGGGGAGTTGGGCTGAATCCCAACCAGCTGCACCTGTAAAGAACCTGTTTGTGGTCCAAGATGTGAAGGCCAAGCCTTGATCATGACTTGTATCCCTGGAAATGTAAGCCCAGAGGAGGAGTCACAGTTTTGGGAGCGGATGAAGACAGAACGGTAAATTACATAATGTCCCGTAAGCGGAGCCCGTTCGTAGCCCAATTACCCGTCCCAGCAGCCCCATGCAGTTGATTGCAGGATTATATAAAGGGCTTTTCATTAGTCAGAGAGTCACAAAGGGAGCTCTTTCCACGTCCTCCTTAGGATTACTTAACCATCACTCTGGACGAGACCAGCAGAGCATTATTTGGATGTGTCAGAACAATGTCCACCATCCTTTCCTCAAGCACGTCCGCTCCACTCACCCATCATCCCGCAGAGGCTGCAGGGAGGTGGGTGCTGTGTTTCCTGCATGAGGCAGGGGTGCCCACACACCGTGCCCTGGGGTGGAGGCAGGTCTGCTGTGCCTCTGCCAGGGTGAGGCACCTCTGGCTCGGAGCACCTGGCTGCCACCTCCCTGAAACACTGACGAGACCGGTGGAAACCCATTCAGCACCCAAAAAAACACCCTACAAGCACTAGTGAGCGGGTGGAGCGCCTGTGCTGTCACAGCCAAACAGCTGAAGTGGCAGCACATAGCAGATACCCTTCCCTTCCTGCTGCAAAGCAGGGATTGACAGGCTTTCCCAATTTCCCCTGACCTGGCACGTATAATAAAGATGCAGAGCACTTGTGACAGCAGCCCTGGGATGGTGATGCAGCCGCTGCACCGGAGGATGTGGCCAAGGAAGCAGGTCCTAATCACGTCCTTATCACTGCCTGCTGATGTGACCTTAGAGAAGTTGCCTAATATAGCTCGTCCGCGTTTCCCTCGCTCCCTGGCAGAGATAATAACAGTTCCTGGGTGTTGCAGAACTCATTCATTCCCATTTGTTTCTGGTATCTCAGATTATCAAAGAGCAGTCAGGAGGAAGACTGGCAAAGAACGAGCTCCTATTCACTTGTCAGCTAGAAACAGTAACCTATTTTAGAATGAAAAAAGGGGGGAAAAAATGATCCTGAGAGAGGTTGTTCCTTGGCTTTTTGTGCTGCTCAATTTAAAACCTCCCCCAGCCTCCACCCTGCCATGGCCAGGGTGAAATGTTGACCATTTCACAGAGCTCCAAATTGGTGTCTTCCCTCCCCTGGCAGGAATGACAATGCAAACAAAAATAGATAATGCATTTAAAAAATCTCCAGTGGATCGTCATGGCAATAAATAATTGTAGCATGTTGCCATAGTAACTCTGGCTGTAATAAAGAGAGGCCTATCTGCAGCTTAGCTAAATTTAGTTGTTCCAAACTATTAAAAATATTTTCAAATACTCTGGTAACTCTTTTTAACATTTTCTGGGGTTGGAAACAAGAGTTAATCTTCATTCATGCCTTTGTGTTGTCTCCATATTCCAAATATGCTTCGTCACTGAAATAATCAATGCCATCCAATTAAAAAGTTGTTAAACTGAGGGAAGGGCTGAGTGTTTTTCTGTTTCCCACCTCGAGGAGCCTTTTCACCTGGGAGTGTCAAATGTGCCCATAGGAGATTCCCATTCTGCCAGGCCTGAGCCCAGGATCTGAGAAACTGAGGGGCAGTGGGAGGGGAGAGGGGCTGGCTGGAGGACAGGGCTTGTACTTGGGGGTTTTTTGGGAGAAGGAAAGTGGATTTGGGGGGCTGAGCCCTTACCCAGCACGGTTATTGTGAGGGTGCTGTGCGAAACAGTCCCAAACTGGTCTGGGTGTAACTTTCCCAGTTACCTGCCTTGTTTAAAACAAAGCCACATCTAATGAGATTTAAATACTACTCCAATGTCCAAAATCCCTCACTGCCTGTTTGAAAGGGCAGCTACATCCTGCCTGGGAGCCTTATTTTCCTAGAAGGAAGCCTTAACCCCAGTGATCCCCGATTTTTTCCAGATTTCAACATAAGATGGTCTCTTTTAGCTACATCTCTTTGGAAGGAGAGACTGAAACATGCCACAGGGGATATTAAATTTATTGATTTCCTGGGTGGTGCCACCTCCAGGCTGAAGAATCCCAAGGTCCCCCTTGTGCCCTCGGCCGAGCAGGATCCCATTGTCCCCATCCTCCTCCTCTGTGGAAAGGAGCTGCACTGCTGCTCTCCAGGGACAGGCTCTGCAGATTGCCAGCTCTCAAAGGCACTTACTGCCTGTCTGATTGTCAAACCTTGGCTTCACCTTTCTGGGCTCGTCTGGCTCCACGACAGCCAAACTTCCGGAACCGGAGATGTTAATGGGAACGTCGATAACCGGATCTGCGGTTTTCCGAAAAGCCATCGGCAGAAACACGTGGCACGGAGAGTGGCAGCTTGAGGGATGGGGCCTCCTGCCTACCCTCCCCTGGGGACCCTTCCCTGCAGTGTTTTGCAGGGTCAGGTCGCTGGAGTTAGTCTGAGATTTCTTCGTTCCTGAATGGAAAGGTGGTTTCCTGCTGCACTAATGGAGGGGTTTGCTGCAGAGCATCAATTTAACCCCAGAGCCTGAGATGTCTGCAGGGCAGCAAGGGATGCTGTGCCATGGCCTGGGTGCCATCCCACAGCTGGGTTGGCAGCAGCAGATCTCTCTGCTCCTGGTGGGATCTGCTGGGCTGCTCAGGACAGATTTCTGTCCGCCCCAGGAAGGTCAGATTCAATCCCTGTTGCCTTGGCTAAATTTTCCAAGGCAAAGACTCAGAATGGTTTGAGTTGGAAGGGACCTTAAAGCTCATCTCTAATCCCATACCATGGCAGGGACACCTTCCACTAGACCAGGGTGCTCAAAGCCCCTTCCAACCTGGCCTTGACACATGTTAATGACCCTCTTCCACAAGCAAAGCCATGATTCTAAAAGGCACTTTGTAATGCTCTGGTATCATGTTCTGTGTCTGAAAAGAGGCAAAAGCAAGTCATTTTATTGTTTTCTTACTGACAAGAGACTGCAGCCCGTGGCTCATAAACAACACGGCATGAAAACAGGACGAGCAGCTCCGTAGGCAGAAATACCTAAACTCCAAATAAGCGCATGATTTAGGGAAAAAACAAACCATGCATGCCTGCTTGCTCCGATGCAAAGCCAGGGGAAAGCATTTGGAGTGCTCTTAACACATCAGTGCCTGTAATTATGGAAGTTTTGCTCTCTGAGGGCCCTAAAAATCTATTGGAGTTAAGGAGAGGGCAGGGAACACAGCCACGAGCTCAGGGCAGGGAGAAGAGCAGGTGATGGTGGTGCTGAACAGCCTCCGAAACAGCCTCCGAGGTTTGTTCAACCTTTATCTTGGACTTTTAGTAGGACCTTGGGGAAAATCCCCTGCAAATGCTCTGCTGCTGCTGCCAGCCTGCAGAACAAGACTAATGCATTTCCCTCTCCCCCTTGGGTCTCCCTGTGCAGCAGGGGATGGTGGTGTGGGGTTGGTTCCTCACCCAGCCCAAGCTCCAGCCAAGCCTTGGCCACGCTGGAAGGGCCAAGAAATGATAACTCCTGGATCCTGATTTCCCACACAGCAGCACTGCCCTTCCCATGGGAATCCTGCCTCCCTCCTGCCCCAAACAGCCTCAGGCTTTGGGGCAGTCGTGGGGTGTGTTTCTAGGGGTGTGTTTCGAGGGTCCCACTAACAAATGGCAAAATTTCCAGCTCCACCACACGGTCCTGGGGTTTGAGCCTTCACCCCTCAGTGGGTGTTTCCCACTCCCATGTGCCCACAGCCCCCGTGAGGTCCCTGGAGGCTCATCCCTCCCATCCAGCCTCAGCTTGGGGTTATCCCTTCCTCCCGTTGTCCTTCCTCTCCTCGTGGACAGTGGTGACATCCCAGCAGTGACACCCCAACAGTAACACCCCAGCAGTGACACCCCAACAGTGACACCCCAGCAGTGACATCCACCCTCCCCAGCAGTGACACCCCAACTGTGACACCCCAACAGTGACACCCCAGCGGTGACATCCCATAAATGACATCCCACCCTCCCCAGGGCTGGACCCCAAGCCCCCTAAGCAGCTGCGAGGGAACGGGAAGGGATGCGCTGCCTTTTTCGTGGGACAATGTCGCGTTTTGGGGACAAACAGGAACGTGGTCCAGGGATGTGTAGGCTGTGCCTTGGGCAGGGCAGGGCAGTTTGTTGGGGATGGGACAATGGAATCACCTGCAATGTGGGCAAGACAAAGGCTGGCGGCTCCCTCTGCTCAGCGGGGCTCCTGTGCCCTCATTTCCATGGAACACTATGGAGAGAAGCAGAATCCCGCCTCGTTCACGCTCTGTTGTGACTGATATTTTGGATACCAGCTCTAAATTAGGGTTTAAAAATAGAGCAGTGGGCTTTTTTTTTCTTCTTTCTTCCCCTCTTCTTCTTGTTATAAACAGAAATTATTCTCTCATGGAAACATTTAACCTCAAATGGAACCTCATCTAATTTTTGCTGTGTTTATTATAGCCTGTGAAATAGGAATGAGCATCGCTGATAGAGCTCCGTGTGATTCTGGAGCTGGGACGGGGCAGCTGGAAAAGCCTCAGCTGTTTGGGTAAAGAACTGAAAGTTCTGCTCTCGTCCTGATCTTTATTTGAATGATCCCAACCTGCGAGGCAGAGAATGTTGGCTCAGGACACCCTGGGAATTGTCCCTCCTGCTGAATTTTGCTGTTTCTGCCCCCAGTCATGGCTGCAATCAGGAGAGATGGGAGTCAATGGGGAAAATGCACAGCAGGTTGAAAAGTTACTTATTTGCCTGCCAAAAAATAATTGAAACCCATTAGTTTTATGGTTTTTACTTGTATTTTTTCAGATTATTAGAAATTCCTGTAATGCAGGATATTAGAATTAATATTTCCCATTTTGATATGCCCCTAAATAGTGTGTTTATGATGTTATATATTTGGGCTCATATTATTAAAATATGTATTTATCATATGATATAACAATGATCTGAAATACATCAGAAATATACCATGTTAAATAGAATGTGAGTCCCTTCCAGCTCAGGATATTCTATGACCCCATGAATATATGCAATACATAAAAAGATATAAAATAAAACTGTGATGGGAAAATGTTGCCTAATGCCACAGAAAGGCACAATTTTGCTTTTCCTTTTGTCTGAGCCAGTCATTTCACCATCACAAATTTAAAATCAAATCTTACCAACCCTGCAAACAGTCCCTGAAAACTGGAATTTCTGTCCAGTTCTCTGGTCAATCCATTGGTGCACCATTTGTCAAGTGGTTTAACTACAGCAATGGATGGTGATCTGGGCAAGTTTTACACTAAATCTGTGCTGAGAATAATTTANAGGAATGAGCATCGCTGATAGAGCTCCGTGTGATTCTGGAGCTGGGACGGGGCAGCTGGAAAAGCCTCAGCTGTTTGGGTAAAGAACTGAAAGTTCTGCTCTCGTCCTGATCTTTATTTGAATGATCCCAACCTGCGAGGCAGAGAATGTTGGCTCAGGACACCCTGGGAATTGTCCCTCCTGCTGAATTTTGCTGTTTCTGCCCCCAGTCATGGCTGCAATCAGGAGAGATGGGAGTCAATGGGGAAAATGCACAGCAGGTTGAAAAGTTACTTATTTGCCTGCCAAAAAATAATTGAAACCCATTAGTTTTATGGTTTTTACTTGTATTTTTTCAGATTATTAGAAATTCCTGTAATGCAGGATATTAGAATTAATATTTCCCATTTTGATATGCCCCTAAATAGTGTGTTTATGATGTTATATATTTGGGCTCATATTATTAAAATATGTATTTATCATATGATATAACAATGATCTGAAATACATCAGAAATATACCATGTTAAATAGAATGTGAGTCCCTTCCAGCTCAGGATATTCTATGACCCCATGAATATATGCAATACATAAAAAGATATAAAATAAAACTGTGATGGGAAAATGTTGCCTAATTCCACAGAAAGGCACAATTTTGCTTTTCCTTTTGTCTGAGCCAGTCATTTCACCATCACAAATTTAAAATCAAATCTTACCAACCCTGCAAACAGTCCCTGAAAACTGGAATTTCTGTCCAGTTCTCTGATCAATCCATTGGTGCACCATTTTTCAAGTGATTTAACTACAGCAATGGATGGTGGTCTAGGCATTAAATCTGTGCTGAAAATAATTTGATTTTAAAAAGAAATTCTTAAAATAAGTTGCTATTATGAAAAATATTAAAATAGTTATAGTTAATGGCTCTTCATGAAAAGAACAGATAAATATTTCTATTGAAACTGGCGAAATTGTTCTGAAGAATAAATCAAATATTACAAAAAGACCCATCCTACTGCTCTCTCCACTATGGTACTTTTAGGGTAGAAATAATGTAACTTAATTTCAGCAATGCAATAAAAAAACTTTAATTTCATTTGTGGGCAAGGTGTTTTAATATGGAAATAACAAAATAAAATTATGTTGGAGCTTTTTTCAAACAAGAAAGTAAAATAAATGAATAATCAGAAGTGCATCTGAGAGCTACACACGATGAAAGCAGAGATAATTCTGTGGGACATCCTTATTAGTAGTTGTGTTATTTAATAATTCTATTGTTTTAAGTGCCCACTGTTTAATTTTTTTAGTGGTATATTCTCTGCTTAGCTAAACAGAGATTAATTTATATTCTGCAATAAAATGTTATCTACTATCTTGGGGTTTTTTATTGTCTATTTAAAACCACCCAGGGACGGGAAATCATTCAGTGTTTTGTGTTCATTTATTTAACACAGGATATAATTTAGAATATATGCAGGGGCTGAGTTCCCTCTGTAGGTTCCCCAATCTCCAGTATCCATGATTACTTTGAAGTAATTTAAAATAATTTAAAAATAATTTAAAAAATTGCCATTAAGCCATTTGGGTGCTGGAATGAACACACCTATGGAGCATCACAAGGAGGGGAGCAGCCTTTGGGGTGACACCTCCCCTGCTTTCTCGGGATAGTCTCCAGTCTCTTTTCCCCCGTGGCATCCTGAATGTCCATCCCAACAGTCCCATTTTGTCCCCTGTGGTGCCACACAGGCTCAGCAGGACATCCCTGTGAGCAGGGAAGGGCAGCACAGTTTGCACCCACAGATGGACAGGAAAGGTTAATGATGAGAGCCGTGTGTTTGGTCTCACTGTCCTCAGAGCTCAAAACCCAGAAAAAAATAGGTTTGTGAGCAATTAAATCACAGAATCACAGGATTGTTAAGGTTGGAAAAGACCCTTAAGATCATCAAGTCCAACTGTGGGATGCTGCTCAGGGATATCAGGTCCCCCTGGCTAAAGCAGGGAAGGGGTGAGCACGTTTTGAGGAGGGAACAAAGACTGCAAGAATGAAATCAGAAACATCCACGTGGCTGCTCTGTGCTCTGTTAATAACACACATTTAAATCCCAAGCTGCCCAAGTGGAGCGACATGTTGAGGGGCAGAGTAGAGAGAGCAGGTTGGAGGGCACAGAGCTGGAGCTCAGGAGAAACTCCATCCACCCCATCCCAGTTCCTTTCAAGCCAGAAGACACCCCGAGGGGCTTTGAACAGGCACTGCACTTCTCAGCCTGCTGGAAAGTTGCCACCATTTGTCTTGATGTCAAAAAGTGTGAGTGCTACATCATACACATAACAGAGCCATTGAATCATTAGGGTCGGAAAAGACCTCCAAGATCAAGTCCAACCCTCAACCTAACAAAGGAAACGACCCAGACAAAGTAAAATACAAAAAGAGGGAATGGTTTTTAGATTTCAAATTTTTTTTTCATCAGCCTGATGCAGAAAACTTTCAGGAAGAACCAACCTTTGAGTCATTCTGAGAGGTGGCTCCAGATGAAAGAACTGGGCTGTAACAAGGTGTAAGCTCTGGCTGATGGTATCTGGAGGAAGGAGGTGAGGAGGAGCACAGAGAGTGAGCAGCAAGCCATAAACAGTGTCTTGCTGAGCCCCACATTTAATCTGGGAGGATCCCTCGCAGCCAGCATGAGGCTCAGGTGCAGAGGGAACCTGCTCTCCAGTAGTGCCAGTGCAATTACTCATGAGGCATTGCTGATGGGCCAGTACTTAAACATTTCATTGATGGTCTTTTAATTAAGCAGGAGAAGGTGGCTGGAGCCCAGCGTGGAGGTTGGGCAGCCCCAGGCTCCCAGGCCGGGGCTCTTCCCTGGCTTTGCCAAGCACTTCAGCATTTGCTGACTTGGGGTTAGGAAAGGTGGAGGCATCGAAAGAGCCTTATTGACTCATGATATTTCCAGCCTGGCTTGTTTGTTTTCATTGTGCACACAAGCCCTGTTTACTGGGATCAAAGATGGCAAAATCAACAACAACACCGTGCAGACAGGGACTTGCAAAATTCCTACCGAAGGCATGACTGTGCCCAGACCTGCAGCTCCTGCTCTTCCCCTCGTCCTCTCCCTTTCTGCCACTGCACGTGGGTCCTGCCTTGCCCAGCCCACACTGCTCCCTGTCTGCCAGGAAGCAATCCCAGCCCCCAGTTGTTTTTCTCAGGGGTGGCAAAGTGTAGTCCAAGTTTCCCTGGCGGGACCAGCAGCAGGAGATGGGAGCAAGAGGTGCATGGGCATTGCAAACTCCTCCTGCCCTGCCCATGGTGTGACTGCTGTTGCTGCTCTTCTCATCCCTCTGCACGTGGCAGCCACCATGGGATTTCCAGCCCTGCACTGACAACTCCTTGTCATGATTTCTGGACTGACGTGGCCCCTGGAGTGTATCCCCCACTAATGGGCTCCCCTGGCAGAGCAGACAACTGGCAGCCTGCATTCACATATTGGGGTCTGCTCAGCTTTTGGGGGTCAAACAGAAGAATAAAAACCAATTGGGACAGTCCTTAAATTCCCAGATTACAGTTGGTCCAGAGCAAGTTTCTGCACAGCCCCAGATCACAATCCCTTCACCTCCCAGATTAGGATCTGCCTGCTCCAGCCTCTGGAAAGCTTCGGCACATGCACTCCTTGGAGGAGCCATCTCAGACAGCCAGAGCATGGGGCAACAACAGAATTAAACCTGGAGAATTATGCAAAGTCCATTTCCAGTTCACAGGTGTGGTGCAATGGTCCGGCCTCGAGCAGCTCTTGCACAGGTTTGTGTAGTGGTTGCAATCCCAAGGACCCAACCCTGAGCAACGTGAGGGACCTCAAGCAGCTCTGTCAGCCCTCAGAAAGGAGACAAAAGGAAACAAATGCCATTTAAAAAAAAAAATCATACTTTGCTCTCTAGGCCTGATTCTAATCGTTTAAATTTAAAAGGCCAACTAATTCTTCTGTGCAGCTGAAGCCCGTGGCACTTCTCCATCTGATCACAAGGGCAGTTTTGCATGGGAAAGACACCGGGTAAAATTTTGGCCATGCTAAGGAAGAGCTTTGCCAGGAGGATGCCCACCTGTGGTCTTGTCTAAAGGCTTTACAGCTCCAAAGCACACGAGGCAGCCACTCCTTCCCAGGGCTCCGCATTACACCTCTCCTTCCCTCCCCCCTCAACATCCCAGCTCGGAAGGCTTTTATCAGCCGGTGATTCCACGTGCCAAAGCCAAACAAAGGAACAAAGCCCCGTGGCTTCAGCGCAGTCCCCAAGGCAGAGACCCGCAAGGGGGGCTCGGATTCGCCTTTCGGTGCCGGGGGTGCAATAAAAGGGTGTCCAACAAGCAGCATCCCCCTGCAGCCCTGCAGGCACCGCACCCGGGGGGCTTTTCCCCCCTCTCCCTGCTCCAGCGAGGCTCCGGGTTTCCCCGAGCACAGTCCACCCCACCTCTTGGCGTGAGCCCCCAGACGGGCCATATGTCATGGGCAAAATATGCGGCGCCCTAAAAAGCGGAGCGGAGGGATCGGCACCTGGAGGGAGGGAGGGAGGGGACCCGGGGCAGCCCCGGGGCGAGGACCCACCCAGGAGGTTCCCAGCACCGAGCCCTGGCACCCCACGGGAGTTTGGGCATCCCCGAGAGCCCCTCGCAGCCCCCCGAGCATCAGCCACGGGTGGGCGGCTTGGGCTGGGCTTGTGGCGCCCCGAAACTGAGCCCGGCTCTGGCAGCGCTGAGTTTACACTCTCCCTCACACACACACACAGATGCAGGCAAAATGATTTCCATGCCTCGCCGGCTCCCATCGGATGTGGGTGGTCCCGGCGTGAGGAATGCGAGCCATGGGATTCCCGTCTGAGCGCCCCGGACCGCCAGGGATGCTCAGGGAGCCCCGGGAGCACCCGAACCCCGCGCCTTTTCCACACCCCCCTGCTCGCAACCACGGAGGAGAAATCGATTTCCACCGGAGTAAACATCCCTAAAGCCCCCAGAGAGGGGAGGGTTTGGGAGTTTTTTTGACACTCGCGCACCAACAAAAGAGCCGGCAAGAATAAAGTGCGCGATCCCCCCGCGGTGCCTCAGCACGGCACAGATTTACATCTCTGAGTCAGATCTCTGCAGCTCCCTGCATATGGTCCGCAGGAGATGCAGTTCCTGCCTAGTGACTCACTCAACACCCATAGAAAGAATCCCTTTCAGACCGGGCAGGCAAAGAACCCCCAGTTTTACCATCTCGGGCCCCACGGGACAGGGATGCAGCTCCAGAGGGATGCGCTGGCTCCAACAGTCCTGCTGCATTTCTTTGAGAGTTTTAGAAAACTGCCTTCCTGTCTGATTCTTTTTTTGTTGTTGTTGTGGTCAGAACTGCTGTCTAAGATTACAAAAATTGAAAGAGATAAGAAGAATGGGTTTATCTGTCTCTTTCCAGGTTGTTTACTCGGTTCATTCGATATCGCTTTGCGGGGAGAGTGTTTGGTTTCAGTGTTTCCACTGTGTGGTCACTCGGGGAGTTTCCTTTTGTTCTTCACGTGGGTTTTTTTCATAATAATGCAAAGAGAGTGAGAGGAGAAAAACCTTTTAAATATATGACTGTTAAAACCACAAAAAGTGGCAGGTGGACTCACACGTGTCAAGTCGCAGAAACCAAATCCAATCAGCTACTCATTAATAAAAGAAGAATTTATTGTGGAATTGATTAAATTTCCAGTGGATGTTATGCCAGATGAGCTCACTGTCAGATCTGTGGTGTCAGGTTCACATGACATTTAGTCTGCATTTTTTTTCATTTTTTTTTTTTGGGTAGTTTTGAAATTTTTTAATCACTTTAAATCCACACAATTCAGCTGCCATTATAGAAGAAAAGAATTAATTGTAGGGAAAGTTGCTGAACTTACATCATCTAGGGTTTTTCACAAAGAAGGTTATCAGAAACCCCACAGAAACCTGTCCCTCAGTTTTATGGGCTGAGCTGGTTCCTGGCACTGTCCCCTTTGTACACTCAGAATCCCAAATTCAGAACCTGGGAAGGATCCTCTGTAACTGAGCAAACAGACTGAAAAAAACCCTTAGAAATCCCAGAATTCATTCATGTAGCTATCTTTAACCTTTCTTCTTTTTATTTAAAAGAGTAATACGAGATCCAGAGCCATTTAATTAATTGGAAATTGTTACACTTAAGCATGTACAAAGGAAGGATCAAAAGGGATGCTACGGCCATTAAATAATCTAATAGCAATACCATTAAGTAAGTGATTAGTATGGGCAATAAATGGCCAGACTGTGCTAATGAGATCTCACACATATCCTAAGTCGGGTCTGATCCTTTGCACAGGAAAGATCACCTCGTGCTGTTGATTCTCTGTTGAGGGATTCCCTTTCCAGGGTATCTCCTACAGGCACAACATCCATCCAGCCTCCAGTCCCAGCATGTGCATTCTCAGCAGTCCTTTGCATCAGAAAGACTTCCAGGCAGTTCCTGGGAATTCTGACTGAGGAGAAAACCTGCATTCTTTTTTTTGGGAGCAGGTGATTTCTGTGTTCAAGTCCCAAGCCACTGACTTGTACTGAGGAAAGAAGCTGCTCAGAACACACTCACTCCCCTGATGGCTCTTCTGTAGCCCTGTGTAGGAAAATCCACAGGAATAATGGGTGGTAGATGAGGTGAATAAAAGAACATTAAAAAACAGAGATGAAAAGCACCCGCTGATTTTGACCATAAGGTCTGTGGAAGAACTCCTGGCAGTGTGGAGAGGAGGATGGTTCAAACAGTACTCAGGTGAGACAGAGCTGGAGTCTCCTCTGACTCCAGGACTTGGAAATCCTCCTCTGGAGATGGCTCCTTGGGCCACTGTGCCTTCACAAAGCAACCCCACAGACAGAGGATTAATGACCATTTTCCTCATAAAGCACCTGGACCCCTCAACTCCCCCTTGAAAAGAGATTCAGAAGCCACCCAGCTCCTCTTACGAACCATTCCCTGATCTTCACTGCTTGCAGTCTGCCACCCTGGCTCTGGAAAAGTGAATCCAGGCGATGCACATTGCTGGGAGTGGATCCCACCAGACAATGTAACACTCTAATTAGGTAGTACCAAGGCAACTGTTTACAAGTCTGTTCCAAATGCCTCCCTGGAGTTTGCACCCTCCTACTACAGCGGCAATATTTAGTAGGAGCGTCCTAGGTATAACTCTCCTGGGGCTTATTCACATGTCAGTCAGCTCAGCACAAGTACACTGTGAAAACGGATGAAAACAAAAGGGGGTGGGTTTCTGCCTTCCTCGGGAAGCAGTGGGTTTGTCAGGAGAAGGTTTAGATGCATCAGTGAGCCTCCTCTGATGGGTGCTGGCAGAAATAAACCAGGAGCTCACCGTGGGAAGGGCTGCCCTGAAGCCTGGAGTTCATTGCCCAGGTTAAATTCCCAGGGAATATTCACCGGTGGGACAGAAGTCTCTGCATCCCTGTGCCCCCAGTCCCCCCCAAAATCCATAACAGCGCTCCCATGGGATACCCCTTGGATTCTTGGTTGTGACACCACAGAAAAGAGGATGGGAAAGCACAGCCACCCCCATTAATGGTTCCTCCATAGCCAAGGTGCTCCTTGCTCTTGGAAACAGGTTCTCCTGGGGTGGAAATGCAGCAGCAGATCTGCTGTCTGAGCTGCTGGAGGGACAATGGGAGGGCTCCTGTCCCTGCACAGCCCAGCAAGGAGGGATTGGCAAGGCACGGGGAGCAGTAAAAACGGTGCTATGGGAGGTTCAGAGTGTGATGGATGAGGCTCTGCTGGGGCTGCCTGCAATGCTGGCCCTTTTATCCACCTCACACCATCCACGCTTGGCAAAGTAGCTGTAACAAAAAGGAATCACTTCACTTCCATGGAAATGCAGCTGGATGAGACTGCTCAGCTGTAATCAATGAAAGAAAAATATTCGGTGCCTTTTAAGCTGTAAGGGGAATTTACAGAGGCATAATGAAATTATTCAGTGTGAATTCAGCTGGGATGCAGGAATGGGCAAAACTTTCCCCCTCCAAGCCGGGAAGCAGAAGTTTGTCCAGGAGTTACTTTGGTTTTCTGTGATCACCAGAAGAAAAATGACACTAAAAGGTCACGGATATTTCTGAGCTGATATGACTAGGTCTGACTCAGAGCAGTGGAAATTACAGGATATTGTCTTGGAGGGCTCTTGTGAGTTAATATAAAGTTTCCTGGAATGATTTACAAATCTGAATTGCACAAAGGGATACAATGAAGGGAAATGGGGAAACTCAGGTTACACAAAGCACTGCAGAGCATTTGTGAAAGTCATTTTCTAACGGCCATGAGTAAAGAGTGGAGGCCGATGAGTTTCTGGCATTTTGTGCACTGCCAAGTGCTTATTTACCTTAGTTTGCAGCACTTCAATTACTAAAATAAGTAGGTTTGCCTTTCAATTTTTTTTTCTTTTAAAAGGAGCTTCCTTAAGTGTGTTTTCTACTGAATGAGCTTGTACTTCATAGTCAGGCTGGTGCATCCTTTTATAGGAGAAGAGGGTAGGATTGGAACTGCAGGCTCGCCTTGAAAATAAGTTGACCCCTCCAACACTAGTTTGGGTAAGCCATGGGGGAGCTGAGGAGGTAATGAAGGGCTGGAAGGGAAGAATAGTTGGTAGAATCTTCAAGGAGCAGCAGAATAATGATCCTAACATCTGGCTTGCAACCCTAATGCAAATAGCATAACAATAAAACATGCTATTAAGTTTTTACAGCGGGAATATCCAGGAAGATCAGCAGACAGGTGACTTCAGTGGATCTCTGAGGGTTTCTGCCAGCTGGGGAGCTCCTCTCACTGCCAGCACAAGGAGGGGGGTGTGGAGACAAGGGGCAGGTGTGGAGGGACAGGAAATAAGAGTGTGTGTAGGGGAAAGGAGGCAGCAGCTGGCATTTCTTTTTAGGACCCAAATATGAGAAGTACAGAGGACATCCAAAGGGACAATTCTTGGTTCATAGTGAGGAGCAGCTGAGGGTTGATGAGGATGGACCAGGATGGGACTGGGCTGGTATGTAACACAAAGCTGCACATTTCCCAGAGACATGTCTGCAATTACTCTGTTTTCCTTCCCCACTGAGGCCCTGTGGCTCAGCTCAGGGTCTGCCCCTGCAAAACTGCAGTTGTGCTGTTACCAGTGAGGTTGGACTGGGAGGGACTGGGCTCATGGACTTTCCTGTGGCTGCAACAGCCCCAAAAGCTCCTGCTACAGAGCCCTGGTTTTGGGAAAGTGTTCTCCAGCTGCTCACTCAATCTCTACAGAAGACTTGTGTGTGTTTTCATCTCCTTTTCTAATCGCTCAAATTCAAATACCAGCCAGATAATAGCTGTAAAATATTAACCTGTTATACAACACCTTCTGTGGCAGAAAGTCCTGGTATGAAGGGAATTTCTCCAATGCTACACACTGGTGAGAAACACCAGGCTTGCAATTAAGAGAAAAAAAGCCTGCAGGAATGGAGTAATACAGCTGGATATTCCCCTTTTTATTTAGGAGTAGGCAGCTAACCTTGGACTATTCAGGATTCTGGCATCACTATAGAAAAGCCCTAATTAACATGCATGGAAGTTTTTTCATGGGTTTGTGGTGACAAATTTATATAAGTTTATCTAGAAGATTTCTAAAACTAATAGCATTTGTCGTATGAATATTATACAATTAATGTCTAGCTGAAATACCAGCAGTCTACTATTAATTTTAACATAAGAATGGAAACGTTAACATTATCTGAATTCCAATTAGTGTGGGATGGAGCAAAATATCACTAATGGGGAAAAAACCTGCTCTCTACTATTCCATTCTGTCCTGTGCTCGCTGCCCGGGTGCTGGGACGTGTCTGCTGCTGGGGACTTGTTTGAAGGCATTGGGGACTCAAAATGCAAAAAGACTTCAAGAGCAAAATACTCTCAGTTTGAAAATGTGATGACATTTGGTGTATCACAGACTTCATTCGTGTTAGCCTTGCATATGTGGCAGTTTATTACCAGGACCCAAATTTCCCAGAGTGGCAATGCATTGTACCAACACTGCTCCTGTCATTTCCCTCTGCTGTTCACACACCTCTTGCTGATGGCAAATAAGGGATGCATTGCAGGCACAGTGCTGCTTCTTGCTCAGTCATCCTTCCAAAAAAAAAAAAAACCTGGAAAAAATAGCATCTTAACCCCCACTTTTCCCAAGTACAGCAGCATCCCATGAAACCACCCCAGCAATGCAAGCTGAGCTTGGTCCTGCCCTCCAGCAGTGACCTTGGAAACCTTCACCAGCTGGTTTTTTGGGGGGGGGTTGGGGTGTTTCTTGATAATTTTTTTTTTATTTTTTTGGGTTTTGGGTGAGTCCTTCTACAGGAATGGAATCTCAGGAAAATATTTCGGGCACAGCAGCCTGTGATCAGCTGCTGAGGCTTGTGTAGCACCAGGAGGCTGCTCTAGGCATGATGCTCCTGTGACTCCTGTAGGGAGGCAGAGGAAAGCAGAGCCCAAAGGCAAGGCAGTTTTTAACCTTAATTTCCAGCTATTTTCAGAGCGCAGATGGGGAGATGGGGACATGTCCTGCTCTCTGGACCCTCACAGAAATCCAGAGCTGAGAGGGATTTGGTGCAACACCCCAAGCCTCACTCACACCATGGGATGTGCCACAGTGGAGATGCTTCATGAACTGGCTTGGGGTTAAAGTGTGGAGGAGAGGAAAAAAACCCCTGGATGGGCCCCACGAGCAAAGAAAACTTATTTTCCCATTCAAAATGTGTCTTCTGCTGCAATTTAGGTAATCTCCAGCAGCAAAAAGTCAAATTCCCCTCCTTGGTGATAGCAGCATTGTGCAGAAAGCTCCCCCTCAGCCACAGTGACACTGCTGCAATCCCAGCAGAGAGGATGACAACACTTTTCCCAGGGACTGGAAGTGCTGGAATCCCCCTCTGGTGTGCTGGAATTCCAGAGGAGCAGCACTGCTCACTGGACACCATTAACAGTGTGATTTGGAGAGGCCACGGCTGCAGTTGGGCTCTGAGGTTACACAGCACCATGAGCTGCTGAACACACAAACCCACATCACCCTTTCAGATCTGCCTGTCCCCAGTTTCCTCTGCCTGCTGCTTTCCAAGGGACAATCTCACAGCACGTGGGGTAAAACCCCTGTGCCATCCCCACAGCCAGGGTGGCTCGTGCTGTGCCCCGTGGGGACAGGGCCACGTGGAGAAGCCAGGAGGCTTCAAGGTGTGAACTCTGGGGTTAGTGCATGGGATCTGGGGAGAAAAGGGACTGTACAGGTCCAGTCTCATTCTCCAGGGGCAATGACACTCTCCAGAAAGCTGATGTTCTTCAAAGCCTCTTCCTGAGGTGGTAAAATCAGAAGATGCTTCTCACAGCGATTTCTAAAACACTTCCCCCATTCCAGCCTCTGCTCAAATATTTCTGGTGGGCAAAAGCTTTGGCTTGAGCTGAGGCAAAATGAGGTTTAGGACCCCTGGCAAAAAAAGTCTGAGGAGAAAAAGGTTCCTTTAGGGATCACATCTTCTAGCACTGCCTGTTCCACCACTTAACTCAGAAAACTTACAACTTTTCTTTTCCCCTGGGCATTTTGTTCACGGTTCTTCTGGCTTTGCCGAAGAAGTTGTTATTTATCCAATGTGTTTTATCAGTGAAATGGTTTATTTCAGGTGTGTGGGGCACCCAGGGGTGCTGCTGGGTGACACAGCCCTGCTGTCTGGCTCTTACAGGAAGGTGCTTTGAAGGAACCCTGGAATCCTATCTCCTGCTCCAGGAAATGAGGCCTCTCCCACGACTCTCCCAGAACACACCGGGCAGGGATGCTCAGGGATCTTCTGTGCACTTGATCCTGCAGAGCTGGTGTTACACCAGAACCCTGCTCTGAGAAATCTGCCTCCAAAAGACAATCATCTGGATTCAAATCAGGTTAGGAGATCCCACAGTTATGGCATGGGATTTGATTTGTGAGCATTTGGGGTGGGGTGGAAGAAAAGCCACCACCTGGAAAGGAGAAAAGGGAGAAAACACCTCGAATCTCCGTGCCACGTGCCGGTTCCTCTGAGGGAACTGCCCTGCTGCTCCTCGGGAAAATTCCTGCAGTTTTGTGGGTTGCACAGTGAAAGAAACATTTCCCAAACACACACGAGCAGATCGGTGCCAACTGCAAGCCTACAAGAGGCTCTCTCAAAGGCTGGTTTGGCAGGGACTGTGGTGGGACTGAGGGACTGGAGGAACATTTTGACAACTCGACTGGAGCAGGTAACGAGGTGGCCTCGTCTCGGTTGTTTCCATCTGGATTGAGAAGGTGGAGAAAGTAGCCAGACATCCTCCTATCTCACTCAGCAGTTTATCTCGAATTTACATAAAGTAATCTCTGCCGAACTCTTGTGAGAACAGCCCTCTGATAAGATCCTGCCCCTACAGGGATGGACATCCCCCTGAAGAATCGGCTCTCACCAGATCTCGCTGACGAGTTGGAATCTCATGCCTTAACCCACACATAATTTTGCCTGGAGATTATAATGCTATTTTAATTTTTCTACACTTGCTGGAGAAAATATTACAGAATGCAAATCCTCTGGTATGAAGATACAGTTATGTAAGACCTCGCTCAAAGGGTCTTATTTGAGAATGCACTTAAGCATATGCTCAGTTACAATGACACATCCTAAAATGTGAGGGTCTTAAAAATGCACCTGAGAGTTTTCCTTCCCCTCTCAGGGCTTTAAATAAAACACTCTCTGATGCAGTTTTCCTCTGTAAGATGACTTAGCAGAAAGGCTGTTCCTTCAGACAAAACCACGTTCCTTTTCAGGATTCTTTCTTAAATTATTTGCATTAGAAGGTTTTTTCAGTGATGTTTCAAAATCACTGCATAAGAAATGCTGTGCCATGAAAAAAAAAAAAAGACTAAGTGAATTCTTCCTTTTAATCCTTAAAAAAAAAGGATATCTTGGACTGACAGTCCTTAAACAGAGGGAAGTGTGAGTTCATGAGAAGGTTCCAGATATTCACACTGGCAAACAATGGCAAAAGAAGCTCTGCAGGACTAGCAGGTATTTCCCCCCTCCACTCTGCTGAAAAGACAGGCTGATTCCTTTCCTGGGGACAGCAGAGAAGTGTATTAAGCTTTGGTTCATTCCCAGCACTCAGTGAAGAGAGTTTTTGGGACAGGGGCCAGACCCTACAGACCGGGTTCAGCTGCAGCCCGAGCAGACAGGATTGCCACTGCAATCCCTGGGAGCTGCACCTGCTGACTCTGGAGCTGAGCATGGCCCAGGCTGGGGATACTATAAAGGTCCTGTTTCCAAAGTTTCTCCTGGCTTCTTTTGTGGGAATGTGGACCTGGCGCCAGGAACGGCAGAACACCAATAAATTCACTATGGGAACTTCCAGGCAAATGACAACTCTCTCACACAGAACAAACCCAGGAGCTCACACGATGCTGAGGGACAAATTGTCAGTGTTCCCCCAGTTCATTTGCATGAAGACCAGTTTTAGAATTGCTGTGGGAGAAGAAAATGTGACTGGGAGAGATACGAGGGGAAGTGCTTTGATTGGTTTGTCCAAAGTATTTGGATAAATAGTTCAATTCTCCCAGATATTTGTTAACTTGCAGGAATAGTGGTTCCAAGTCACTCCGGAGGGTATATTATATTTATAAGAGCTATTTGATGGCTGGTCTCAAGAGCTGCTACGCTCCATCTCCCCAATTTGGATGGAATTTTAGCTGTGACTGTCTCCAGAGGCAGAATAAAAGTCCAGACAGGCTAGAGGAGTCCATCCAGAAAAAAAAGCAGTAGCCTGAATGTATCCACGTGGCACTGAATACAGAGGAGTTAACAAAAGCATTATGTAAAGGAGCCAGTTTGTCTCTGTTGGGGTTGTAATTGGCTGGTAACCGGGATTTGAACAACTGAGATTCAAAGGCCATTTTTTGAGTAGTTGCTCTATTATGGAAGGAGTCTCCTCACAAAGCACATGTGTTCTTGGCAAGGCATTTGTAGGTAGTGGAAGCACAGAAAGAGAAAGTTAATAGTGCAATACAAGGAATAATCTTGGAGCCTCTGCATTAAAGAAAAAAAAAAAAGACAGTTTTAACTCTTTTAAAATTCTAAAACCCCCAGTTTTAGATCCACATCCTTTATTATTGTTTGTCCCAAAGTTTTAAAATATTTAAAGCTGGTGTTTCTGATTCAAGTTCATTTCCTTGGTACACAGACCAAGAGCCTTCTATAGCTCTGATACATTTATTTAAAAGCAGTGTTTTTCTGAACAAGGCATGGAAAGGAGATGCTCCATTGGGTGGGCATTGTGCCCACTCTGAACACTCACACGTGGGATAAAGAGCAAGGGTTAGAGGCAGGGCGTGCCCAAGCACTGATGGAAACCCGTCTTTCAAGGGAATATTGTCATTTCTTGTATTTGGAAAGCCTGTTTTAACGTTTCTTTTCCAAGCTGCTTATGATTAACAACCTTCTTTCCATGCCCTCCATCTCTAGACCAATATTCCTCCTTCTAGCACTGAACCCATCTGAGTCATCCCTTTCAGGATCTGTGGTGGTCACACAGAACATTCACACACACACAGCAAATTAGGGGAAAATTGATGTCAAGACCTATGGAGTATGAAGGGCCTTTTAAAACCAACCTCCAGAATGTGCTAATATTTACACATTCCCAAACCACCTGGAAATATGTTCCAACTGCTCTAAAGCATTTTCAATGGCATTTAAATGTATATGCACCCATTCAGGGTTGTACATTAATTTACCCTAAAATCCAGTTTGATCCTATCCATAATTTGATGCCTTTGAAAAAATACCAGAATGAATTTTATAGGAAATCAAAAACCTTATTTCAACCAAGAAGGAGTCAGGTTGGTTTTTTCTTCAACAATTTTCAGAAACCCTTTTTTTTTCCTTTTTATGCTGGAGAACAAACTTATTAGTTTTAAGGCTGTGTTTTTCCATAATCTTCTTGAATAAACATTTTTCTTTCTTACAGATGTGAGCTAGTTCAGAGTTCCTTAGCTTTATAGGAGTTTTGATGCTGGCACATCATTGAACTGATGGAAATGGGGATAAGTGAAAACATACATTCTTGTATGTATTGTGCACATGTAATGTTTTGGTCCCATTATTCTGTATAGAGCTCTAGCAAAAATTTGGTACAAATGAATACCTACAGTCTATAATTCCATAATTTCATCCCATTTAATCCTCTATTGACTTTATTTTGGGTTCCATTTGTATGTTCTGCCACTCTAGAACAAATAATCCTAATTTTCATATATTCAGCTCCATCTGGAGTCAACTCCAAATGCAGAGAGGAACCAGAAGTTTATATTGAAATCATCTTAAATAAATGATTGTATACCCAAATCCCCAAAACTTAGGAGCATTCGTGGTCCTTTCAATTCTCCTGCAGGTAAAAGGGCTGAGCCTTAAGTCACTGGAGTCAACCTGCAGCTGTGTTTCTTTCTTCACAGCAGCAATAATTATTCTCCTTACCAATGAACTGTGGCATTTCATTGCCTATAAACACATTTTAAGATCTGGGGATGGATGTTGCTAATCAGTTGGAAAATGCAGCAAGTTTCTTCCAGGTATTGATATGATTACAGCACGTCCCTCTCAGTGCTGTGGCTCAGCATCACATCATCCCAGAGGGCACCTCATGGCTCACAGGATCCTGGAATGGTTTGGGCTGGAAGGCACTTTAAAGCTCCTCTTGTTCCAACCCCTTTCCCATGGGCTGGCACACCTTCCACTAGACCAGGCTGCTTCATGTTCCGTAGGACTCATGTACATCCAAAGCTCATGTAACATGTGAAACCCCAAAGTTCTCAGTTCAAAAATCATATCATAGGGTAGGGACTGACCCTTTCTACCCAGTGCATGGGGTGAAAATCTCACCCCTCTCCCAGCTAGGCTGGTGGAACTCTTGCTGCTGACATTACATATTAATGCTAAACAGACATTGCTCTGAAAGAGTTAATAATACAAGATTAATAACTGTTTTGAGCACGTTGCAGACACCAGGAGTTTGAGCTATAAAATGTAATAAGCACATCAACAGATGGTCTGGTGGATGCTCATAAGCCACGGTTACAAGCAGCGATTGACCTGTTGGACTCTGTAACAATCTCCACAACTGACTAGCCATGTATTCCAACACCTCCCAGTCATTCATTAACTCTTCGTAAACTATTTACGCACAGCCCATTAATATGCGGCGTGATCACATCCCCGGGGTCTGCCACGGGAGCAGGACAGAGCCCTGATGGCTCCCACCACCTTATTAATTCAGGGCATTAATGAGAGGCAGGTTCTGAGAGCGGGGGAGCAGATGGGCAGCTGTTCCCCTGCACCTCTGGCTCCCTCCTGCCACCGCACCACCTTCGAGGTGCCTTTTGTCACTGATTCCTCACCTTCCATGTGCCTTTAGTCACTGATTCCTCACACCCAGACACCCCAAAGAGGAGACAAGCACGAGGCGTGGCAGGGAAGGGGGGTTGCCACCAAGGCTGCAAAGGGCACCCACAGCCCCTCCAAACGCTGCCAGAGAGGCACAAACAGCAGCATAATTTATCAGGGGCTATTTTAGGCAGGTGCACGGGAACTCTAAATATATGGCATTCACTGCTTGCTGCAGTTGCTATGGATATGATATCTCAGGCCTGTAACCAGGGTTATAAATGCTGTTGTGTGCTTATTATTGTTGTTGTTATTAAAACATGAATTTTATAGTTATTCCTGCTCAGCTGCTGCCTTTAAATCATCCATGTAACTGCATATTCTTTGTTTGAAGAAGGGAGGTGCATGGGAAGGAGGTAATAAACAATACCCTTTCTTCCTTCTGCTTTTCCTTTGCTCCAGAAGGGACCAATCTTGAGCTACAGTTTGCAGTAGTACCAGGTCCAGGAGAAATAGAAATCACTCAGAGCCAAAGAAACGTCCTTCATTTGGGTCTATCTGATTAGCACTCTGGTATTTAAGTTTTGCACACACCAAATGTGCCCAATTGTTATTTTTCCCTCCATTTTTCTTGAGAGGTTGTTCTGCTGCAGCTGCAGGATTCTGCTCAGCCCTCTTGCTGTTACGGGGAGATGAACCTGCAGATCTGGGAAAGGGAAGGTGGCTGGAGAGACTCTACAGACAGAGGAGTTAATGCCAACCTGCCCACCCAGTGTCCACCCAAGTGTGTGCTGTGCTCCTGTCCCCTTGCCAAGAGGACACCGAGTGTTATCCTGCAGTCAGGAGCCTGTGAAGGTCATTGGCACAGGATTTGACTCAGTGCAGAGCAAAAACTGGAGAAAAGTGGAAAACACGGTAGAAATGGGCAACCCACATTTTGCCTGACGTTGCCTGGCTTTGTTATGACCTGATAAAATGCAGGTTATAAAGAGAGGTTTGTGGGGAGAGAAGGGAAAAGCGTGATGTCCAAGGATTTCTGTGCGTCTTTCAGGTGTACAAATCCCGCTTGTCCAAGCTGTGTAAAAGAGGTATCATTTAGCCAGGCACAGTTTCTACCTGGAATGCTTATCTGTCCACACCTCCCTCCTACAAAAACATTCATCCTGAAGCAGAGCCTGAACAAGGTGAGCATCAGGAGCCCCTGGAGCAGAGGAGGTGGCTTTGATGGGTGCTCTCAGCTCCTGGACTATCCCTCAGGACATGCCAGGAGCTGCAAAGACCTTCCAAGAAGCAGCACCTCGAGCAGACACAGGCAATGCTCCGTGACTGCTGACCTTCGTCCCGGGGGGCTGGCATGGCTGGAGAAGGATAAGAATAAATTCCAACGACTCCCTTACGCTGGTAATGCAAAATGTTCAGATGCTTAAAGGTTATGACAAGCGAGCGTCTGGCAAAGAGGTCAGGCTGCCCTGAACGTGCTGCAGAAGCCAAAATAAAGTCTAGTCAAGCCTATATGGAGTATGAGCACCGAGGCAGTGAGGCCTCTCTCTCCCCAGTGGTGGCCCCAGAAGGCAGTGGTGAGGCTGCTGTTAAAATTAAAGTATGGCTGGGTATGAGGATATTTGCCTTGGGCAGATCCATGTTTGGAGAGAGCGGGGTCAGTGGCTGTTCTAACCGCGTTGTTTCAGCCCCACTGCCACATTTCCTGGCCTTCCCACTTAAGCGGTGTTTTAAACAGGACACAGGTATGCTGGTGGCATTCAGCATCACTCTCTGGAGACCAAAATGTGTGTGTGTGTGTCTGTCTGTCCATCTGTCTGTCTCAAGGACCATAAACCAGCAGTGGACAAAGGGGAGGCACAAAGCCCGGGGCAAATGGAGAGGAGGAAGGATTGTAGAACCAACAGGACAGAGAAAGAAAGCCACCAGGGAAGATCAAGTTATGACAAAATGGTTTCTTAATGCCACTTATAATTCAGATTTCATGTGGAAAAAGAGAGCAGAGGAAGACTTTGCACAAATCTCCACACACGACAGGCAGTGAACAGTGCACACCTTGTTTTTAAAATGTTTTGTTTATTCTTATCTCCCGTGGGAGGTTTTGCTCAGGATCAGGACCCCAGGGGTTGCTGGGCAATATCAAAACAGAAACTGCCACAGCTTATGGCTGAGCCACTGGACAAGTTGCAGCAGGTAGAAGAAGTGGAAATGAGGTCTAAGTTGGTGGGAGAATGGCCGGATTAAATAAACAGGAAAAACAAAGGGATGGTTTCCCCAAATCTCATCCAAGCCTGCAAATGGCCACAGCTTGGGGAACCTTCTCCTAGCACATCCTTGGTATGTTCAGATGGACCTGGTGGGACCATGACCTACAGGAATTATGTGTGTTGACCACCTCATTTAATCCACTGGCTGCAACGTTTTCATTTTGGGCTGTGTGTTTTTATATCTAGTCAGTTTTACTTCCTAGTGATGAAGTTACTGCAAAATATTTTTAAACACTTCTTGGTCCAAAGAAAGGCCAAAGCTATTCCAGCTGCTGTGAGGGTCTGAGAGGTGTTCGGCCACAGGATGCCAGACCTGGGTTCCCAATAAACAAAACCTCTCAGCATTCATATCAACCTCCTTTGCACAGGTCTATAGATTAAAGCAGGGGTAAATAGTGTTGATAAGGAAACATATCTCATCATGAAGCATCTTTGCACATTACCATGAAAATTAACTTTAATTTGTCCAAATTATAACTCTAATTTTACACATGGGGCATGCGGTGCAGTGTGCTTGAGGTTTTCATGGTCAAAGATATGACCATGGTGTGGCCGTAGATGTTGAAAAATCCTGGCTTAAATATTTCCACTGAAAATAACAGGAACACTCCTGGAGAAAGAAACCAACCTAGAGGAGCCAAATGTGATTAAAAGTGTGCACTGAAGCTGAGCCTGTGTATGTGCATGGCTGGCACTGGAAGCTGCTGAACACGGCAAAGGGGAAGGAAAGCTGAATGCTGGGCACAGCTCTCCTCGTTGAGAGGTTCAGGGAACAGAGCTTTGGGCATCTCAGCATTCAGAGAAAAAGGGATTCCCCACAGGTACCTCCACAGCATAAAAGGGAAAGACATCCTGGCAGAATCCAGCCAGATATTTCCAAATCATGAATTTCACATCAGCAGCTCGGGAGGATGGAGAGCACTGTGAACACCTCTGGTTCACTGTGCTGTTATTAACATATTTTTTAAAGAACTTTTTAAAAGAATCTGACAGATTCCAGAAACAAACTATGTTATGACACCTATAGGACTGTGTTTCCATGAGACTGGGAACTCTCTGGGGCACAGCATATCTTTGTGTTCCCTGCTTCTGCATCACCCAGTACAATGTGCTTGTCCATGACTTGCCCTATTCGCCAAAGTAATGAAAGAAAGGCTATTTTACAATAATAAAAGTTCTTTATGGCAGCAGAATGATCAACGATAGACACGCAGTTCCCACTTCAGCCCTGCCTTTACACAACAATACATTAATTGGCAAATAACGCACCATAATTTATGCTGCATCAATGCTATAACACGGACAGAAAGGACACTTGTTCTGCTCAGCACCCGGCACAGCTGTACACAGCAATAGTAAAAATTTATGGGACATGAAGATATTTCTGGTTCAATTTGAGGACTTGAAAGCCTCTGTGTGATAAAGTCTATGGCAGGCACACACGTGGCAGTTCAGGATGGCTTCATGCATAAATGCTTGATTTTCCTGCATGGAGCCTTGGGATGATTGTGCTACCACCCAAATGGGCACAGACCTGTGCTTTGAGGAGTTCTGGCTGAATTATTGATGCAGTGCCTCATACGTGTGCACATGTGGCAATTCTTGTAGGGGCCAACACACGTGGCCCCTCTTGTACTCAGTGATGATCTTCCCCTTCTGTAATGAAGAATACAACCTTTTCACCTTTCCTAAGGGGTACAAGAGTTAATGTGTAACCCACAACTGGACCATTCTGACAAAGAAAATGGTGTAAGAATAAGTGGAGAAACTACAAGAAGAAAAACATGTACAAAGTTGCGGGAATGATGCAGTAACATAACTGAAGGCTATTGTTATACGAGATGTTCAAGAATTTAGGTTTCAATGCGAAAACTTAATTTTGACATTTGCATTAATAACGTGACATTTGCGAATTTCTTAATGTACCTTTTTTTTTAAAAAAAAGCCCCTAGAATGTAGCTAATGCTCACAGATGTCTGCTTTCTTATACTTAAGCACCCAATTGCTATCTCCCCATGCCAAAGTATTGCAACAAACCAGTGATTACTCAGGACACCCATATGCTGTGCAGCCTGGCCACTCCGAGCTCCGGTGGAACAGCGGGAACACAGCCCACGTTTGCCAATACCGAAAATCCCTAACCTCTTCTGCTTCAACTCATCCCATCTCCCCGATTTGGGGCCTGGGTGTCCGAAGTCATTGTGGGATACGAAAGGAGAAACGTGAGGGGAGCTGACAGTGGTGTTGGGTGGGGATGGTGAGCGTGGAGGGGGATGATGGTGAGCGTGGAGGGGGACACTCTGCTGTGGGTTGTCCCCTCTGGTGAGCCTTGGCATCCCCATCCCACGCTCCTGCCCTGCCTCCCTCGAGCAGAGCTGCAGGACCTACCCTTGGCCCTGCTCTCTGTGTGCAGCTGCCATTAAATGCACGTAAAGGAATGAACACAACCATGGGAAAAGTGCAGCTATGGGTCTCTCCTAACTCCATCCCTGCCTTTTTACATTTTATTATTTATTTCTTTGGAACACAGTGGCCTTTCCACTGGCGGGGGTCTCTCGTGGGCTCTCCTGCTGCTCAGCAGGACGCTCGGGGCAGCCATCAGCACTCCTTTTCCAGTTTCCCCTGCCAGGGAAGGCTGGGGCAGGGGCAGGGACAGGAACGGTGGTGGTCCCGCAGCACCCCTGGGCTCAGCAGCATCCCTGGGCACAGCAGCACCCCT